>VATE01000088.1:25059-36896 GCA_008065195.1 Metschnikowia amazonensis | reverse complement strand
ATGAATAATTTTGAAATATTGGTATGAATAATTTTGAAATATTGGTATGAATAATTTTGTCGCACTGGTATGAATAATTTTGAAAGAGACTGTATTCAATTTTTTAAGCCAATATTTCGAATTTATTCAAACCAATATTTCAAGTTTTTCCAATATTTCAAATTATATAAACCAATATTTCAAAATACTCAAACTAGTGCGACTGAATTTTTCAAACCAAATACAAGTTTTACATACAAGATAACATGGAAACTAGTTCAGTTTTGGCCCTGATTGGAAGACTCCTAAATGAGGAAAAAGAGGCAATCCTCTAGATTAAGATTTTAGAATATTAAATTCTAAAAGTTGGTGTGACAAATCTTGTTTGAAAGATTATTCGAAGTGGTACGAACCTTTTTGAGAATTGGTATGAACTTTTTGAGAATTGGTATGAACCTTTTTGAGAATTGGTATGAACAATTTTGAAAAATACGCTGGTCAGTGTTGAATTTTAGAGTGCGGCCGAGGACTTCCCTTATGGTCCTGCACAATCTCAAGTCCTGTATTCTGAGAGGACAGCAACGAGATGCATAGACGGTGGAAAGACAATCAGATCAAACCAAGTTTTGGTGCCAACAGAGAAAAAGGATGTGTGATGAGAAAGTTAAAGTTGACGATTGGATTACACAGCCCGGTTGTAAAGGATTTTGGGTGACTCTAAATTTAATAAGAAAGGTTAGTGAGTTCCAAGTATGGTAGAGATGACTACAGTGCATACTAAATAAACACTTGATAAATTGTTAGTCAAACACATCTGTTCCAGACTATGATTTTTAGTAGTGTATTATAGTATATTATAGTGTAGTCTTCTGGTAAGTGTGAGTGTATCATAGTGATTATTAGTGTGTATTCTGTATTCTGTATACAGTGTTCTTAAATTATTCAATCCAGCGCGAAATGTTCCAAGAAAACAAAGGTTCAAATTCAAGTTTCGCACCTAAGGCACAATCTTTAAAATGATATAATGTTTCACACCAACTTTTTAAATTAAATTTTCGAAATTACTTAATTTATGAGTTATTAATCAAAATTTAAAACAGACGGAACTGGTTTTTTATCCTATTTACAACAACTTGTGGTGTATGAAACTATTGAATTATAGTTTGAACCATTCTATTATATTAATTTGAATAGTTTTCGCACTGCTTTGAACTATTCTTTTTCTTTGTTCAAATAGTTTTCGCGTTACTTTGAATAGTTTTGAAAAACTGTAGTGAATAGTGTAATAATGTAGTGAATAGTGTAATAATGTAGTGAATAGTGTAATAATGTAGTGAATAGTGTAATAATGTAGTGAATAGTGTAATAATGTAGTGAGTAGTGTAATAATGTAGTGAGTAGTGTAATAATGTAGTGAGTAGTGTAATAATGTAGTGAGTAGTGTAATAATGTAGTGAGTAGTTTCCTAATAGCAATTGCCAGATTGACGCTCAGAGATTCGATACTGACCTGAACCCAGATCATAATTGTCAGTTCTTCATACATCCGCCAGACCTCGTGCTGCTAACTCGGAATGGAACACGAAGTTTGAAGTAGACCTTCAAGGGATCATGAATAATAGCTATTATGTACCTGAGGGACAAGACTCTACCAAGAGTAGTATACAGTAGTATAGAGGTGTAGTAATAAGTGTTGGATGTAGAGATATTTGTGAGTTACTGTAGTATAGGGGTAAGTATAGACAAGTGTAGAAAGTGTGGGAATAGATCTGTAACATGACACATACAGTACCGCAACATTCTGCAGCTTCACACAGTTGTCTCACATGTTTCAGAGATGCAGAGTGCAGATGTAACAGGTTAAATACAGGTTAAGGACGTGCAGTCAGCATCCACGGGTATTGAGGAAACTACAACGTTGAATTGAGGAATTAACTATAAATTGAGGGGTTCGCCCTGATGTTTAATTCACATACTTAGGGTTTTACAGCCACTGATAAAATATGAAGGCTTATATCAATGATGCATTAAAGTATGACTGGTGAAGTACAAAACTGGAGCCCAAATTCATATGCTATTGTTCCTGCCAATGAAAGAGAACCTCTTAAAATACATTCCATGCCACAGGATCATCGATGTGTGTACAGGTGTAGTCTATCCATCTACCAAACTGACAATACTAACCAATTAACAGGGATACTTTATAATCAACATACATCAAACAATGGTCTGTGGCACCATGTCCTGATCTGTAAATTCACTAACACCTGCATATACACTACCAGAAGCCCCTTGCATTCATACTGAACACCCGTGCATCCCAGGGCTCGAGCCCTAGAGGACACGTGGCATGCATGCATGCACGCGGACAACCCCTCAGGTGCCATACAGTACAAGCACCTTGGGCACCACATCCGCTATAAAACTCACACATCCCTTCCGCCAGTCGATCTGAGAATGGGCCGGCCACAGGGGGCGGGGACGGTGTGTAGATCTCAGCACGGGGTTACCCGGATGGGAAAATTTTCTGGTCATGTGGCCTGCGCGCGCCCTTAAAAAGTCCCTCCTCGCTGCAGAATTTTTTACAACACTTTTATTTCACTACAACAAAAATGGGTAAGGAGAAATCTCACGTCAACGTCGTTGTTATTGGTCACGTCGATTCTGGTAAGTCTACCACCACCGGACACTTGATTTTCAAGTGTGGAGGTATTGACAAGAGAACCATCGAAAAGTTCGAGAAGGAGGCTGCCGAATTGGGTAAGGGTTCTTTCAAGTACGCATGGGTTTTGGACAAGTTGAAGGCCGAGAGAGAGAGAGGTATCACCATCGACATTGCTTTGTGGAAGTTCGAGACTCCAAAGTACCACGTCACTGTTATCGACGCTCCAGGTCACAGAGATTTCATCAAGAACATGATCACTGGTACTTCTCAAGCCGACTGTGCTATCTTGATCATTGCAGGTGGTGTCGGTGAATTCGAGGCCGGTATCTCTAAGGATGGTCAAACCAGAGAGCACGCTTTGTTGGCTTACACCTTGGGTGTTAGACAATTGATTGTTGCTGTCAACAAGATGGACTCCGTCAAGTGGGACAAGAACAGATTCGAGGAGATCATCAAGGAAACCTCTAACTTCGTCAAGAAGGTCGGTTACAACCCTAAGACTGTTCCATTCGTGCCAATCTCTGGTTGGAACGGTGACAACATGATTGAGGCTTCCACCAACTGCCCATGGTACAAGGGATGGGAGAAGGAGACCAAGGCCGGTAAGTCCACCGGTAAGACCTTGTTGGACGCCATTGACGCCATTGAGCCACCTTCGAGACCAACCGACAAGCCATTGAGATTGCCATTGCAAGATGTCTACAAGATCGGTGGTATCGGAACGGTGCCAGTCGGTAGAGTTGAGACCGGTGTCATCAAGGCCGGTATGGTTGTCACCTTTGCCCCAGCTGGTGTCACCACTGAAGTCAAGTCTGTCGAGATGCACCACGAGCAATTGACTGAGGGTGTCCCAGGTGACAACGTTGGTTTCAACGTCAAGAACGTCTCCGTCAAGGAAATCAGAAGAGGTAACGTCTGTGGTGACTCCAAGCAAGACCCACCAAAGGGTGCTGCTTCTTTCACCGCCCAGGTTATTGTCTTGAACCACCCAGGTCAAATCTCTTCCGGTTACTCTCCAGTCTTGGACTGTCACACTGCCCACATTGCTTGTAAGTTTGACACCTTGATTGAGAAGATTGACAGAAGAACTGGTAAGTCCTTGGAAGACAACCCTAAGTTCGTCAAGTCTGGTGACGCTGCCATTGTCAAGATGATCCCAACCAAGCCAATGTGTGTTGAGGCTTTCACTGACTACCCACCTTTGGGAAGATTCGCCGTCAGAGACATGAGACAAACCGTCGCTGTCGGTGTCATCAAGGCTGTCGAGAAGTCTGACAAGGCCGGTAAGGTCACCAAGGCTGCTCAAAAGGCTGCCAAGAAGTAAACTTGAGTATTTGGTATATACTATTTACATAACAAGCTTGTGACTGAATTAAAGTAGGCGGTAAATTAGATTCAATTTGATTGGTTAGGTCCCAATTGGTTAGATCCCAGTTGGTTAGGTTCCAATTGGTTAGATACTAGTTGGTTAGGTCCCAATTGGTTAGATGTTGGTTAGGTCCCAATTGGTTAGATCCCAATTGGTAGATCCCAATTTGATTGGTTAGAAAGTTGTTCTGACTCGCATCTCATTTTGACTCGGATGATAAGCGCCGGGCTCGTAACCACTCTGTATGCAGGCCGAGACGCACACTTCAGAGTCATCCCTGACTCTGCTTCCTTAATATAAGTACTACTATTCCCCAACATTTCTTCTTTCCTCCATTCACCTTGGAATGCTTCGTCCTGCCCAACTCATCAGACTGGGGCTTCATTCCCCTATGCGCCGCTTATCCACCCTCCCCAAGATTACAAATACACATCTACAGAACTACACCTACAATCTACAAACTTGCAACACCCCAGTTTTGACCAATCAGATCCGATTCTTAGCCACCCAGGCCGAGACACTGAGTACAAATTACAAACAGGTACATGATCCGGCGGCAAAACTTTCATATGAGCCCTTGGATACGTTTCCCCGGCGTCATTTTGGCCCCACCCCAGAAAATGTCCAGCACATGTTGAAGACATTGGGCTATGGTGACTTTGACGACTTCTTATCTGCAGCCATCCCACCTCATGTGCTTGTCAAGCGTGCATTGAAGGTGCAGCCGGAAAATGGCTTTACAGAGCTGGATATGTTGGCACATCTCCACGAGTTGGCTGCAAAAAACAAAATGGTCAAGTCTTTCATAGGAAAAGGGTATGCTGGAACTCACGTGCCGCCTGTGATCCAACGGAACTTGCTAGAATCCCCTGAGTGGTACACTTCCTATACGCCGTACCAGCCAGAGATCTCCCAGGGCCGCTTGGAGTCGCTCCTCAACTATCAGACCATGGTGGCATCCTTGACCGGGTTGGATATGGCCAACTCGTCATTGTTGGACGAGGGAACCGCAGCTGCAGAGGCCATGTCCATGTCTTTCCAGAACCTGCGTGGAAAGAAACCCGTGTACGTGATTGACCAGAACTTGCACCCGCAAACCATCGACGTGCTCAAGTCACGTGCGGCCAACATCAGCGTGGAGCTTATTATTCTTCCCTTGGCATCTGCTGAAGGGTTAGCTGAGCTCCAAAAAGTGGCTTCTCGAGCCTGTGGTGTATTGGTGCAGTACCCGAACACCGACGGCGCAGTGTATGATTTCTCCCAGGTGGCGGAGATCATTCACAAGGAAAAGGGTCTTTTTGCCATGGCCACGGACTTGCTTGCCTTGACTCTCCTCAAGCTGCCTGCTCATTATGGGGCAGATATTGCCTTGGGAACATCTCAACGTTTTGGTGTGCCCTTTGGATATGGAGGCCCCCATGCAGCCTTCTTTGCCACATCAACCAAGTTCTCCCGAAAAATGCCTGGCAGAATCGTGGGTGTTTCCAAGGACAGATTGGGTAAACCTGCTTATAGATTGGCTTTGCAAACCCGTGAGCAGCACATCAAGAGGGAGAAGGCCACGTCCAACATCTGCACAGCGCAGGCTTTATTGGCCAACATGTCTGCCATGTATGCCGTTTACCACGGACCACAGGGGTTGAAAAATATTGCCGCAAGAACTTATGGCTTCACCAAGATTCTTGCAGATAACATCGAGAGTGCAGGCCACAAGCTTCTCCACAGAAATTTTTTCGATACGTTGACGGTCAATTTGAATGGCATTTCTGCAGACGACTTATTAAGCGAAGCATTGGAAAAACACAATATCAACCTTTTCAAAAAGGATGACTTTACAGTTTCGGTGAGCTTGGACGAAACCGTCACGCGCCAAGATTTGATCAATCTTATTAGTGTTTTTTCAAAAACAGAAAATGTTTCACTTCCCCATGACTTGCCTCGGATCCCTCACGAATGGCTCAGAACTGATGCCATTTTATCCGAAAAAGTGTTCAATTCTCACCACTCGGAGACTGCCATGTTGCGGTATTTGCACCTCTTGCAAAGCAAAGACTTGTCATTGGCTAATTCAATGATCCCATTGGGCTCGTGTACCATGAAACTCAATGCCACAGTGGAAATGCAGTCGCTCTCCATTCCAGGCTTTTCTCAGATCCATCCATTTGCTCCTGTGGATCAGGCCTTGGGATACCAGCAGTTGATATCGGAGTTTGAGAAGGATTTGAACGATATCACCGGATTTTCAGCTACCACACTCATGCCCAACTCGGGAGCCCAAGGCGAATATACCGGATTGTCATTGATTCGTCAATATTTCAAGTCTCGTGGCGAGTATGACAAGAGAAATGTGTGTTTGATTCCAGTTCTGGCTCATGGTACCAATCCTGCATCTGCTGCCATGTGTGGACTCAAGGTTGTTGCCGTCAAATGCTTGGAAAATGGTCTGATTGATATTGACGACTTGAGGAAAAAGGCTGACCAGTATAAGGACAACTTGTGCTCCATCATGATCACTTATCCTTCAACTTATGGACTTTTCGAGCCTGGTGTACGGGAGTCCATCGATATCATCCACTCGCACGGTGGTTTGGTGTATTTGGATGGAGCAAATATGAATGCTCAAGTGGGGCTCACTTCGCCTGGTGACTTGGGTGCAGATGTTTGCCATTTGAATATCCACAAAACATTTGCATTGTCCCATGGAGGAGGAGGTCCAGGCCAAGGCCCAGTTTGTGTGGCTCAACACTTGGTGCCATTTTTGCCAAAGCACACGTTCGTGAAAACCCCTCACGTGACATCCGAGTCTATTGAAGCAGTCAACTCTGCTCCGTTCGGGTCTGCTGCCGTTATTCCCGTGTCGTACTCATACATCAAGATGTTGGGGGCCAAAGCTTTGCCATATGCCTCAGGGCTTGCAATTTTGAATGCCAATTACATGTTGAACCGCTTGCAAGACGCATACTCGGTGATGTTCGTCGACCACTCTGCATCCAAGGAAGCCGGAATCAAACACTGTGCACACGAGTTCATCATCGACTTGCGGGAATTCAAGAGCATTGGGATCGAGGCCATTGACGTGGCCAAGAGGTTGCAGGACTATGGGTTCCATGCCCCCACCATGTCTTTTCCGGTGGCAGGAACGTTGATGATCGAGCCCACGGAGTCCGAGAACTTGGAGGAGTTGGACCGTTTTGTGGAGTCCATGTTGGCCATTCGCCAGGAGATCGAGGCCCATGCCAATGGACAGCCTTTGGGCTTGGCCTTGAAAAACGCTCCGCACTCTTTGGAGGACATAATCTCCACCAACGATGCAGAATGGCAAGAGCGTGGATACACCAGGGAACAAGCTGCTTACCCATTACCACATTTAAAGACAAGCAAGTGTTGGCCTTCAGTTTCACGAGTGGACGATGCTTATGGAGATATGAATTTGATATGTACGTGTCCAAGTGTGGAAGAGTTGGCTGAGAATTGAGATTTTTGTGATGTAATAGAGAATGAAGAGAATTATCAATGGACAAACACAATAATTAAGATCACCGTCAATAATCACAATAATCACAATAATCACAATAATCACAATAATCACAATAATCACAATAATCACAATAATCACAATAATCAACATCACCATCAATACAGTATTTTTCAAAATATTCATACCAGTGCCACAAGAATCAAACCAATATCAAAATTATTCAAAATGGCATAATATTTCACACCAACTTTTAATAGCTTTCAGTAATCACATATTTTATATCTTACTGATTGCTATTACATTCCATTCCTGAAGTCTGCAATTAAGGGTGAAACAGACAAAACTAATTTCCATGTTTTGCTGTATATTGAAAGTTTTATTTGGTTTGAATGATTTTGAAATATTGCTAATAATTTTGAAATATTGCTATGAATAATTTTGTCGCACTGGTACGAATTTTAGATAAGTATAATTGTAAAATTATAGGAAGTAGAGGTAGAAGACTAATCATGATGACCCTAATGATATGGGCTATCGACGTGTTACAATATTAATAACAATTTTATTAACTTTCGTTAACGTATATATACTTTGTATATTTATTAAATATTAAGATTATGACATAGTTTCATTTATGAATTGTAATCTGAAATTCGGTTACCCATAGGGCGGGGTATTTATAGAAAAAGACTGTACTAGTGGGACAAAATTATTCATACCAATATTTCGAAATTATTCATACCAAGTACATGTTAGATTCTTTAGTAACGTCTTTTACCTATCACGTGTGTATTCGTTGATGGATTCCCAATAAGTGGGAATCTAGGTAATTATATAGTCCCAGGGCGAGCCAGCCCGAATGCTGGCTGTTTGTTATGGTGGCTGTTTGTTATGGTGGCTGGCTGTTATGAAAGTGGCTGTAGTGAGCCATAACGGGTCAAGGCGACTGTATTTTAAGGCGATCACATGCATATATCACGAAAGACGGGGTCTATCGTGATTCCTCCACTAATCGCACAGCGTAGCTATAATTTGGGCCAGTGGGTAGTGTAATACACAAGGTGGATCTGACGTACAACTTTTAATATACAACAACATGGAAACTACTTTTCGACCGCTGATTTAGAGACTCCAAGAATAGCATATAAGAATATCTTCCAGATATAAAATATCTTTTTATTGAAAACTGTTCAAAGTTGGTGTGAAATGGTACAGTCTTTTTCAAAATTATTCAAACTAGTGCGACAAAATTATTCATACCAAATGGCATAATGTTTCACAACTTTTAATAGTTTTCAGTAATCAGATATTTTATATCTTGTTGACTGCTCTTATATACCATTATTACAGTCTTCCAATTAAAGGCCAAACGGACAAAACTAAAGTGGATTTCATGATATGCTGTACAGTCTTTTTCAAAATTATTCATACCAAATACAAGTGTTATTGTACAGCATAACATGGAAACTACTTTAGTTTTATCCGTTTCGATCACTGATTAAGAGATTCCAAGAATAGCATATAAGAGTAATCTTCCAGATATAAAATTTCTGATTATTAATTCTATTAAAAGTTGGTGTGAAACATTATGCCATTTGGTATGAATAATTTTGTCGCACTAGTATGAATAATTTTGAAATATTGGTATGAATAATTTTGTCGCACTAGTTTGAATAATTTTGAAATATTGGTATGAATATTTTTTTCGCACTAATATGAATAATTTTGAAAAAGACTGTATATTAAAATTTGCATTTGGTGTGAATACTTTTGTAATATTGGTATGAATAATTTTGTAATATTGGTATGAATAATTTTGTCGCACTAGTTTGAATATTTTTGAAAAATTATACCAATTTCAAAAATATTCAAACCAAATAAAAGTTTTAATTTATAGGATATGGAAACTACTTTAGTTTTATCCGTTTCGACCGTTGATTGGAAGACTCCAAGAATATTATATAAGAGCAATCGTCTAGCTATAAGTATCTGATTACTGAATTCTATTAAAAGTTGGTGTGAAACATTATGCCATTTGGTATGAATAATTTTGAAATACATGTATTCAAACCAAAAATTATTCAAACTTGTGCGAAAATTATTCAACCAATATCAAAATTATTCATACCAATTTCAAAATTATACCAATTTCAAAATTATCCAATTTCAAAATTATTCAAACCATATTCAAGTTTTATACAGTATTTTTCAAAATTATTCATACCAATGCGCCAAAATTAGTCATACTAATATTACAAAATTATTCAAACCAAATACAAGTTTTAATATACAGCATAACATGGAAACTTACCCCTAAATATACATATGAGGCAATCTTCAGATTTTAGATTTCAGAATTTTGAATTCTATTAAAAGTTGGTGTGAAACTTCATGCCATTGGGTTTGAATAATTTTGTCGCACTGGTATGAATAATTTTGAAAATCACTGTATACAGCATAACATGAAAACTGTTTTTGTTTTGACTATTTCGTTGATTGGAAGACTCCAAAAATAGTACATACAAAACTCATCCAGATATAAAATTTCTGATTACTGAATTGTATCAAAAGTTGGTGTGAAACATTATACAGTGTTTTTTAAAATTATTCAGTGCGACAAAATTATTCATACCAATATTTCAAAATTATTCATACCAGTGCGGCAAAATTATTCATACCAAATGGCCTAAAGTTTCACACCAACTTTGAACAGTTTTCAGTAATTAGATATTTTATATCTTGCTGATTGCTCTTATATACTATTCTTAGAATCTTCCAATCAACGTTCAAACGAAAAAAACTAAAGTAGTTTCCATGTTATGCTGTATATTAAAACTTGTATTTGGTATGAATAATTTTGAAATATTAGTATGAGTATTTTTGAAAAATACTGTACAGTGTCTTTTAAAAATATTCAGTGCGACAAAATTATTCAGTGCAACAAAATAGTGCAACAAAATAGTGCAACAAAATAGTGCAACAAAATTATTCAACCAGTACGACAATTATTCATACCAATATTTAAAATTATTTAAACCAAATACAAGTTTTAATTTGAAGGATATAAGAAAATTACTTTACTTTTATCAGTTGTGGCTATTGTTAATCATCAGGGCGCGTTTGATATCGCTGGTTTCGTGAACATCGCCGCAGGCTTAGTGGTTTGATGCTTCACTACTTGGAGCAGTTCAAGTCTACAATTTCCAATGGCGTGTTGCTTTTCTACTGGTTGTTGCAAGTGATTTTCAGTGTGGGGCGTATCTTGGCCATATCTATCTGAACAGGGTTGAAGGGCGAAATTGGAAGATTCCAAGAATAGTACATAGAGATATAAAATATCTGATTACTATTTTTATTAAAAGTTGGTGTGAAACATTATACAGTATTTTTCATACCAGTGCGACAAATTTTCATACCAGTGCGACAAATTTTTCATACCAGTGCGACAAATTTTTCATACCAAATAGCAATGTTCCGCACCAACTTTTAATCGAATTCAGTAATCAGAAATTTTATATCTGGACGATTTCTCATTCATAATATTCTTGTTTCAATAAGCTTCAAAAGTGACAAAACTAAAGTTTCCATGTTATCCTGTATATAAGAACTTGTATTTGGTTTGAATAATTTTAAAATATGGTATGAATAATTTTGTCGCGCTAGTATGAATTTTGAAAAATACTGTACCAGTGCGATAAGATTATTCATACCAAATGGCAATGTTCCACACCAATTTTTAATAGATTCAAATTTCTGAAATTTTAAATTTTGATTCTTTCCTCATGGACTACATTTGGATTCTTTGAAACAAGCGTAGAAGCGACAAAACCAAACTAGTGTCCATATTATCTGTCTATAGACTTGTATTTGGTTTGAATAATTCAAATCATTCAAACAGTGCGACTAAATTATCAAACCAATATTCAAATACAGTATTTTTCAAAACTATTCATACCAGTGCAACAAAAATATTACCAAATACAAGTTTTAATATACAGCATAACATGGAAACTGTCAGATCCACCTTGGGTATTACACTACCCAAGGTCCAAATTATAGCTACGCTGTGCGATTAGTGGAGGAAACGCGATAGACCTTGTCCAACGCGGTCCCTACGTGCTTTCCCTAGATACAGCCGCCTTACAGCAACGCGTTTCATAATAAGGAGCCAGCTCATCGAGTGGCTCCTCCCCTCGGGTTATATAATTACCTAGATTCCCACTTATTGGGAATCCATCAACGAATACACACGTGATAGGTAAAAGACGTTACTAAAGAATCTAACAGAAACTAGTTTATTTTTACCCATTTCGACCGTTGATTAGAAGACTGCAAGAATAGTGTATG
>VATE01000088.1:11645-25049 GCA_008065195.1 Metschnikowia amazonensis | reverse complement strand
GTTGGTGTGAACATTATGCCATTTGGTTTGAATAATTTTGAAATATTGCTATGAATAATTTTGCGCACTGGTATAAATAATTTTGAAAAACAGTGTACCCTTCGCACATTCTTTTAAACATACAAGATGAAATACAGTATTTTTCAAAATTATTCATACCAGTGCGACAAATTTTTCATACCAAATGCCAATGTTCCACACCAATTTTTAATAGATTTCAGTAATCAGATATCTGGACTATTGCTTAAATATACTATTCTTGAAGTCTTTCAATCAATGGTCGAAACGGACAAAATCAAAGTAGTTTCATGTCATGCTGTATTTTAAAACTTGTATTTGGTTTGAATCAATTTGAAATATGTTTGAATAATTTGAAATATGTTTGAATAATTTGAAATATGTTTGAATCAATTTGAAATATGTTTGAATAATTTTGAAAAATACTGTATTACAAAATTATTCATACCAAATAAAGTTTTAATATACAGCATAACATGGAAACTACTTTAGTTTTGTCCGTTTTGCCGTTGATTGGAAGATTCTAAGAATAGTATATAAGAGCAATCAATATAAATTTTCTGATTACTGAATTCTATTAAAAGTTGGTGTGAACATTATCATTTGGTATAAATAATTTGTCGCACTAGTTTAATTTTGAAAGACTGTACCATTTGGTTTGAATAAAGTCGCACTAGTTTGAATATTTTTGAAATATTAGTATGACCAAGTACAAGTTTTAATAACAGCATTTAATGAAACTACTTTAGTTTTGTCCGTTTCGACCGCTGATTGGAAGATTTTAAGAATAGTATTTAATAGCAATCAGCAAGATATAAAATATCTAATTACTGAAAAATATTAACAGTTGGTGTGAACATTATCATTTGGTATGAATAATTTTGAAAAACAGTGTACCAGTGCGACAAAATTATTCATACCAGCGCGCAAAATTATTCATACCAATATTTCAAAATTATTCAAACCAAATGGCATAATGTTTCACGCCAACTTTAATAGAATTCAGTAATTAGATAATTTATATCTGGCCGATTGCTTGTATATAATATTCTTGGAGTCTTCCAATCAACGGTCAAACGGGCAAAACTAAACATGTTATGCTGTATATTTAACTTGCATTTGGTATGAATAATATTGCCGCACTGGTATGAATAATTTTGAAAAATACTGTATGAATAATTTTAAAATATTGCTATGAAATTTTGAAAAAGACTGTAATTTGTCGCACTGGTATGAATAATTTTGAACACATATATTACTTATATATTTTACCCGTAGGGATTTATTAAAATTATCTTTTATAACTTATATATCCTTCCCCGGCTTTTGCCCGGGCATATATATCTCTTTATTTATATCCTTATTTTTTTATTTCTTTTTATCATTTTTCATATCTTATTATTCAATCTTTATAATAATAAAATTTATTATTATATATTTATATGTTACATAAAAATATATTATAAATAAAAAGTAAGGATATAAATAAAGAGTTATATAACTCCGGCCAGTGTTGTTCAAATTATTCATACCAGTTCCAAAATTATTCATACCAGTTCCAAAATTATTCATGCCAATTCTCAAAAAGTTTCGCACCACTTCGCACAATCTTTCAAACCAAATGACGAAATGTGTCACACCAACTTTTTAGAATTCAGTAATCAGAAATCTTAATCTAGAGGATTGCCTCATTTGGGAGTCTTCCAGTCAAGGGTCGAAAGGGCCAAACTGAATAGTTTCATATAATCTTGTATATAAAACTTGTATTTGGTTTGAATATTTTGAAATTAGTATGAATAATTTGTCGTTGGTTTGAAGAATTTTGAAAAACACTATATTCATAGCAATTTCAAAATTATTCAATCAATATCACCATCAATATCACCATCAATATCACCATGAACAATCAATATCTTCGTCACTTCTCCATCACTTCTCCATCACTTCTCCTTATTCTTCTCTCTTGCTCCTTATTCTCTTGCTCCTTATTCTCTTGCTCCTTATTCTCTTGCTCCTTATTCTCTTGCTCCTTATTCTCTTGCTCCTTATTCTCTTGCTCCTTATTCCCTATTCCTTCATTGTTCCTCTGATTTGCAGCTGCACCACAAGCAGCAAGTGGTGGAAGCGCGCACCCGTACACCATGCCAAGTATCTCGCATGAATTCACCTGCTAACTTGAACACACATCTTCTCATGGACTGGTACAACACACGCAACAAGCGCTCGTCGATGTCGGGCGTACTGGGAAATAATGCACTCCTGGGGAATAATGCACTCCTGGCCGGTTACCTGCATCACGTGCCCGGGCTCATGGCGCCACCCCTGCGTCAAACAAACGTCAATTCTGCTGATCTTGATCCAACACATCACCCTCACTCCAAGACGTCATATTTTGCTTCCCAATACCCGCTTTATTGTGCAGACTGGGCATCCAACGCTGATGGAGAGTTTGTGGCCCTAAGCTCCTTTCGGGAAGGCTACCAGAACAAACTTCAGGTGGTGCACGGGTGCAAGTACCAACAGTACCACGAAGGCATGGGTTCCGACGAAACAACGGAAACCCCCGGGTTCCAGTTTTCTGCTGCTGCAGAGACGCTGGTGGACTATCCCGTGACACACATGCAGTGGGATCCACGAGGTACTGAACGGCTTGCCACGTCGTCAGAAGTGTTGCGTCTATACAAGTTTGACGATCAGAACTTGGGCGCTGGAGGCTTGGTGCAAACACATCTCTTGGCCAACAACTCAACCACCAATTCGGGAGGTGGGTCCGAGGCTTATGACATCAACACATTTCCGCCCGTGACTTCGTTCGACTGGAATAAGACTGACCCGTGCACCATTATCACTCTGTCGGTGGACACAACCTGTACGGTATGGGATTTGAGCCGGTCCCGATCTCTTGGCAAAAATAAGGACACAGCACATGTCAAGACCCAACTAATTGCTCATGATCTGGAGGTGTTCGACGTGAAGTTCATACACAGAAGCACCAATGTGTTTGCCAGTGTGTCCAACGATGGGTCCATGCGAGTGTTTGATCTTCGATCCTTGGAGCACTCCACCATCATTTATGAGCCATGCACCATTTCTCCACTGGAGACAAAACTGTCCCACTATAATCTGCACGCTCTCTTGAAGCTCCTGACCTCCAATATCGACGAGCACCATTTGGCCACAGTGGGCGTGAATCTGAACCAGGTTCTTATCATCGACATGCGCATGCCTGGCGTTCCTGTGATCACGCTTGATGGGCTGTTTGACGGAGCCAGCTCCAGTGCTATTAATTCCATCCAATGGCATCCGTCAAGCAATATGTTGGCAACTGGTGGTGACGATTGCCAAGCTCTTTTGTGGGACTGCACCTCGGGCGTGAGCCAACGGACCTCCAACGATGGCCGACTGGTGATTGATACTCCTGTCCTTGCGTATTCGGACGATATGGAGGTCAATAATGTTTGCTGGAAAAATGGCTCCGACGACTGGCTCGGCGTGGTCAGTGGAAAAGGTTTCCAGGCTATTCAGATGCACTAGTCACGTGTCTCAGCTTAGATTAGAACAGCAGTGACTTTTTTGGCCAAGAAGAACCCTTGAGGTCATAATAAGTTCTCGAAGACCCGGGATGGAAAGACAAGTCACGCAGATGGGCCATGGAAATAGATTTGAGATGGGCCATGATATTTAATAAAAGATTTCGAACGTGATAATGTAGGAATTGTAGATCAATGTTGTGATATCATTTTGGATGGTATTATTTTGGGTGGTATCATTTTGGGTGGTATTATTTTGGATGGTATCATTTTGGGTGATGTCTTTTGGATGGTATCATTTTGGATGATGTCTTTTGGATGGTATCATTTTGGGTGATATCATTTTGGGTGATATCATTTTGGATGGTATTATTTTGGATGGTATCATTTTGGATGATATCATTTTGGATGGTATCAATTTCATTTGCAAAAGTCAATTTAGTAATCTCCATCTTCAAACGCATCAATTGTCATTAAATTTGCAATCTGCTTAATGCCATTATGCTCGGCTGCAGCTTCCATGGACTTGACACATGAGACCTGAGACACTCTGCGAAACGGCTAAAACCTTAATGTAGAGCGCTTAAGCGAGGCTCGTACCAGCTCCACATGACTACCACCCGTAAATAGTAAAAGAAGCTTTGTGGCTTAGCCTTGGTAAATTGAATGGGTCACGTGAAATTCTCCTCGAGAAGTGTTGACTTAAGGGAGTATCACTTAAGGGAATGAAGGTTGCATTGAAGAATTGACAGATTGATATGAATGATCATGAATGATTATGAATGACATAATAATCATATCATATAGTCATATCATATAATCACATAATCATATCATTTATTCATATCATATAATCATATCATATAATCATATAATCATAGATCTAGATTCACCATAGATTATCTTAGAATTGTCTCATCTGATTGTCTTGCTTTTTCCAAATATAAATTTGAATGCATGTGCAGGAAGCCTGGTGCTTCAAATCTGTAAAAAGCAAGTTGCGATGCCCACCCCGAAAATTGAGGCCTGGCCTAGGAGTAATTCCGCAATTAATATTTTCGCAATTAGGCCGTTTGATGTCGGCAAGGAACCAATCTGAAACACCAGGCTCATCCACCATTCCCAGTTGAAGTCTGTTGCTGCTCATTGGATGCAGCGTAATGCTTATCGCGAAATCTGCAATATCATTGTGCAAGACACAGTTGATAAGTTGCACTTGGCTGGTGGTGCGAGAGGTTTCGGAGAAAAGCCCTGGGTCGGAAAACACCCCCCTGGCCGCGTTTCGCCGCGTAAAAGGAATGCACTTGCGTTGACAAAGGCCTCAAGTACATGAACTTTTTAAATGTGCGTCATCGTTGTAGCACTCACTTTAATTAGATCTCCAGTCTCCGATTATCTATCCGATATATTCTCTCCACTACACACAGCGGACGGCTCCTTTTTATACAATTGCCTCTGGCTCTTGCAGACTATGCAATGCACCCCTGTTGCCACGGGAAGACTTTGTGTTGCTTCATATTTGCATGCTACTATAGTGGGTTGTTTCATAGTTGATATTCCCATGGAAGTGCATCATGCGTCGCACTATTAATAGTAGGACCTTGTCCGAGCTTTGCTTGGGGATTCTTCGAATTTGCGCTCTTTTCTGCTGCTTTTCCCCCTGGCAATGCACTCCTTCACGACGCACGCTTAGTTGAAAAAGCCCATAAGCGCACATGTATCCTCCTCTGCCTTAAGACCTCTAGCCATTGACTATTTCCATATCTGCATTTTATTAAAATTTCCCCTGTCCATTCCACCTGTGTCTTCATACTCGGGCGTTGACATTTTCCAACAATACCTAAAAATAGTCCGGTCCTGCATACATTCTCGGGTGTGAGCTCATTGGTTTTTTTTTCGTATGAGTCTAATATTAGATCCCAACGGGACAGCATCTACTTCACCAGTCATTACTGCATCCCAATTGTCGTCGGCCCTACCCCAGAGACTGCTTTCTATCTCTGTGTCAGCCTCGAGTGACCTACCTATATCTGCATCCGCAATCTCGTCCATGTCAATATCTGCAGCGAACTCTTTTCCGAACACCGCCTCATTTTCTCCCACATTCGTTTTTTCCTCGGTCAACAATCAGCCCTCGTCTGAAGCCACTACTATATCTTCACCAATGTCAACATTCACCAGTATACAGCCTCTGGTTGCTGTGCTGTCTTCGGTGGTGCCATCTTCCAACAGCGCTGCCTTGGTGTCGTCAATTTTATCATCCAACAACCAGGCGTCTTCAGCAACTGCTGCGCTGTCATCAGCAATAGCTTCAGTGTTTTCTTCCACTTCCCAAGGGGCCTCGTCTGCAGTTGTTTCTTCCTCGTCCCCATCTTCATCCTCAGCATCCTCGTCATCATCATCTGGACCGGTATCCAGCTCGGCGGCCTCGTCATCTTCTTCCTCGCTGCAAGCATCATCAACACGTTCATCAGATGAACTGTCCAGCAGTCCGTGGTCTTGGACAAACTCAGCTTCACAAACCAATACCCCATCTTCAGCTGAGTCGTCGCTGCAAGAAACAGCTTCCAGTCGAACGCAGTCATCGGCTAGCTCTTCTCAGGAGTCTTCTGAGCAAGATAGCTCGACATCTGACGGCCGGTCTTCCATTACTGCAGCACCACTGTCGTCTCCGCTTCCAGACGGCTCATTCATCTCCACCATAAGTGTTTTGCCCGACACAACCATCACAACGCTAGTTACGGTGCCCACGGCAGCAAGTGCCAACTCGGACTCCGGAGGCTCGGGCATCTCGCCCAGAAACAACAAGATTATTGGTGGAGTGGTTGGAGGAGTCGGAGGAACAGTACTAGTCGGAGGGTTGGCCTTTCTTGTCTTTCTCAAGAAGCGTGGCAAGAAGTTGGAAAACATTTCTCCCGATTTTGCAGATGACAGCGACGAAATTGAAAAGTCTAGTGGGTTCAAAAAGATTTTCGGGTCCAAAGGTGGCTCATCTTTTGGAGGATCCAATCGCATGAGCGGATTTGGCGACTTGGAAAACCAGCACGCCTCAATCAGTTCTGCAAACCACGTTAGTAGCGCATTAGCAGCTGCGGCTGCAGGCACAGGCGAAGCAGGCGCAACTAACTCTGACTTTGAGTATCGTGGAGTGACCAACAGCAACAACCTTGACTCGGTATTCCGGTCAGCGTCCACCACCATGGGCCAAAACAGCGGAAACCGGAGCTCTGCACTTGGGTCACTTAGTCACTCCAGGTACAATTCCATGGGACATGCCAGTTCCCTGGATGGGAGTCCTCAGCACAATAAAGTGAGCGAATCAGGAGCTTTTGAAGAAACACCATATCCACATAACGAGATTGTTGAGGAGAGTTACAGTCCAGGATCAGAATACGATCTGGGCGATGATTTTCTTTTTCAAAGACAGCCCACCACAGTTTGGAATGGGGAACATCGAAGCAACAACTCACGTCTGAGATTCACCGAAGACATCTGAAGCATCTATAATTATTGATCAGTCATAGAAATTAGACAGTAGAGAGTAGAGAGATGCAGATAATTAAACAATCAGATGTCTATCAGATGTCTATCAGATGTCTAAATAATCAGTTGTCTAAATCAGTTGTCTAAATCAGTTGTCTCAATTAAAGTAGTCAGGAATTAAATAGTACTCAGTTGTCAAGTCTACAAGTCATACAGGAAAGGTGTACGGGTGCGCGAAATTTCTCCAAGCCAAATATACTCTGCCCAGCCCTTCTCCAACTACCCCATAATCTTCCATAACATGTCAGCCAAAAGAGTCATGGTCAAGTTGGTGGTGGGTGCAGGCCAAGCCGCACCTGCCCCACCCGTGGGTCCAGCTTTGGGATCCAAAGGTGTCAAGGCCATCGATTTCTGCAAAGAGTTTAACGCCAGAAGCGGTCATCTCCAGCCCGGTACACCGGTGCCCGTGCTTCTAACTATCAAGCCCGATAGAACCTTTACGTTTGAGATGAAGTCGCCTCCCACGTCGTGGCTTTTGATGAAGGCTGCCAACATCAAGAAAGGAAGTGACCAGCCCACCAAGAACATTGTAGGCAAGATCTCGTTGAAGCACGTGTATGAGATTGCCAAGATCAAGAAGACCGACGAGAGACACAAGGATGTTGATTTGCGAGCCATCTGCGGTGCTGTTGTTTCCACTGCCAAGGCTGTGGGGGTGGAGGTGACGCCATGAGTTATATATACGAGAAGTTGTACATAGAACGAGAATAACCAGATATTGAGATGAATGAGATATTATATGAATAGGATGATGAATGAGATGATGAATAAGATGATGAATAAGATGATGAATAAGATGATGAATAAGATGATGAATAAGATATTAAGATGAATAAGATGAATGAGGTAGACAAAGAGAATAAAGAGAACGAGAATAACTAGATATGATAAATTAAGATACAGATTAAATGCTTTGTATTAAAGCAGCGCGCAAAATGTTTCAAAGACTGCGTATTTCGAATGATTCAAGTTTCGAAACACAAATTGTTGTATATATAACAAGGACCAGTTCAGTTCCATCCGTTTGACTTAATTGGAAGACTCCAGTAGTTCATAAGCATCCAGAATTAAATTTCAGAATATTAAATTTTATTAAAAGTTGGAGTGAAACATTATGCCAATTGGTTTAAAAGATTGCGAAACTTTTGAATTAAACTACAGTTTTTCAAAATTTCAACCAGTGCGACAAAATATTCAAACCAATAAAATTATTCAACCAATAAAATTATTCATACCAATAAAAATATCCATACCAATAAAAATATTCATACCAATAAAAATATTCATACCAATAAAAATATTCATACCAATAAAAATATTCATACCAATAAAATTATTCATACCAAATACATGTTTTAATTTACAGCATAACATGTAACGACTTTAGTTTTGTCCGTTTTGACCGTTCATTGAAGACTCCAAGAATAGTAAATAAGCAATCCTCTCTTTTAAGCTTTCAGAATATTGAATTCTAAAATAGTTGGTGTGAACATTATACATTTGGTTTGAAGATTGTGCGAAGTGGTACGAAATTTTGAGTTATTGGTTTGAATTTGTCGCACTGGTTGAATAATTTTGTAAAACACTGTGTTCTTCATTTTCCGTGCGCTCTGAATACTTTTGAAAAACATTGTACTAGCAAAATGACTCAAATTACACTTGAAACATGATATAAACCGGTAATAAAAAGTTCGTACACCTTATCAAATTGTCGTTACTAAAAATTTCGTACAGCAAATTAGGTTAACAAAAAAATTCTGTTCGTTAACTCTTAATTGGAAGACTTTAAATGAGTGAGATTACAGATATTGAATTCTAATAAGTTGGTTGAAACATGAGTTTACAGTCTTTTTCAAAATTATTCATACCAATATTTCAAAATTATTCATACCAGTGCGACAAATTATTCATACCAGTGCGACAAATTATTCATACCAGTGCGACAAATTATTCATACCAAATGGCATAATGTTTCACATCAACTTTTAATAGTTTTCAGTAATCAGATATTTTATATTTTACTGATTGCTATTACATTCTGTTCTTGGAGTCTTCTAATTAACGGTTGAAACGGACAAACTAAAGTAGTTTCCATGTTATGCTGTATATTAAAACTTGTACTTGGTATGAATACAGTCTTTTTCAAAATTATTCATACCAAAATTTCAAAATTATTCATACCAGTGCGACAATTATTCATACCAGTGCGACAATTTTTCATACCAAATAGCATAATGTTTCACACCAACTTTTAATAGAATTCAGTAATCAGAAATTTTATATCTGGACGATTGCTCATTCATAGTATTCTTGGATTCTTTCAATTAAGCTTCAAAAGCGACAAAACTAAAGTAGTCTCCACGTTATCTTGTGTATAAGAACTTGTATTTGGTTTGAATAATTTTGAAATATTGGTATGAATAATTTTGTAGCACTGGTATGAATAATTTTGAAAAAGACTGTAAGATTGTGCAAATGGGTGCGAAACTTATCGGTTTGGGCTATTCTTTTTCCTTGGTTCGAATTATTTTGCGCGCTGTTTGATACTTTAATAATGTGAGTCAAGAGGAACTTAGAAGATGGAACGATAAATAAGATAGATAAAAATAAATAGAGTTAAACAAGAGATGTATTCTTTCTTCTCGCAAAGCCTAAGTTGGAAATGTTGTAGAGGGGATACTTACTTGTCCTGTCAACAACCGTACCTCTTCTGAGCCATAGGCTGACCAAGGTACATGAATAATAGGTCTTTTAGGTCTGGGAATGGTCTTGGAATGGTCTTGGAATGGTCTTGCAATGGTCTTGGAATAGGCCTTGCAATTGGCCTTGGAATAGATCATGAAATACGACATGAAATAATAAGATATAGTTTCAAGGTAGCTCTTTAGTGTTGACTTCAGAGTCTTCTTGTGTCTTCTTTTAGCTAGGTCTATACAGATACAGAGTAAAGGGGTTCCCTGTTGAACTTTGATACCTATAATCATAAATATCCATAGTTGGTCAAAGTATAGTGGGTGACTCATTAGGAAGTCTCCTATCCAAGGTACGCTACCAATAGCGTGTCCTGCATATAAGCCATACGTCCACCTGGTTTTGATTCGATTTTGACTGGTTTAAAGTTTGAAAGTTTGAAAGTAGCTTTATTTATTTGTGATTGGTTGGTAAAAAAAAGAGGGTGGATGATTTTAGACTTGGTGTTTTGTCAAGTAATGACTTAGCTGCGAAAAAGTGGCTTTTAGAGAAGTACTGAGGAACATCATAATAATATCTTGAATAATATCTAAATAATTCCTAATCTAAATAAAATCTATTTCCACTACTGGATGCATGCCTTATAATTTTAAGCCTTGTAGCAATTATATAGGGTTTGTTTCCAGCGTTCCTCAACATACACCATGGCAGACCCGTACATCCGGAGAAAGACACTGCTCAATTTTCTAGACGGAGGTCTTTAAACTCACTTTCGATATGACTAAATTATCCTTCTGACCGCAGTTTTTAACCTTTGGTTTTCTCCAACAATACGTTTATAGCCTAAATAGTTGTAAATGAAAGATATAAGCGTACAGTTTTTCAAAATTATTCATACCAGTGCGACAAATTATCAATATTTCAAAATTATTCAAACTAGCGCGACAAATTATTCAAACCACATGGCATAATGTTTCACCAACATTTTTAGAACTCAATATTCCTTAATATGGACGATTGCCTCATATGTACACTATTTAGAGTCTTCCAATAAAGAGTCAAATTGATGGAACTAAAATAGTTTCCATGATATACTGTAAATTAAATTTTGTATGGTATGATATATTTGAAAAAGACTGTACAAGATAACATGGAAACTAGTTCAGTTTTGTCAGTTTGCCTTTGATTGGGACTCCCAAATGAGTAAATATGAGGCAATCTTCTAGATAAGATTTGAAGTATTCAATTTTAATTTAAGTTGAGTGTAATTATGCCATTTGGTTTAAAAGATAGTGGAAGTGGTACCAAACAAGAATTCTTGGTTTGAATAATTTGAATAATTTGAATAATTTGAATAATTTGAATAATTTGAATAATTTGAATAATTTTCAAACTGGTGCGCTTTTTCCTAAGGATTGAACAGTATTGACCTTCTATAAATCTAACTTCAGTAATTATACTACTTTTCGCTTCTATATTCCTATTTTTAGACTAAACTAGGAAATCCATTAGCTTACTTAAATAGCTTTAATATCTATAGTTTCGGCTTTGGTTCCTACAGTGTTATTCAAAACTATTCAAACCAATATTTCAAAAAATTGTTAGATTCTTTGATAACGTCAAGTACTTGATTGTTAATTGTATTCGTTGATGATTCCTGGAGAAGGGAAATCAGGGTTACTTATATGAAACTGGTCGCCCACGTTTCATGAAGGCAGTAAAGGGAATGAAGACAAACGCCATGATAATGATTTAGAGACTGGCGGCCGTAGGGACAACTCCAGTTTCCCATGCTTGGACATGTGAGTTCGGATCTAGTTACCTAAGGTCATGTCTAGATCGACCAGCGTAGATAAACTTGTCTGTATGGGTAGTGTGCTACTCATACGGGATCTGATGAAACCAAATAAAAGTTTGAGTATACAGCATAACATGGAAACTACTTTGGTTTTGTCCGTTTCCCCATTGATTGAAAGACTCCAAGAATAGTACATATAAGCAATAGCCCAGATATAAAATTTTTGAATACTGAAAATTATTAAGAGTTGGTATGAATAATTATGTTTGGTATGAATTTTGTCGCACTGGTTTGAATAATTTTGAAAATCACTGTATCAGATTTTGATTAGCTCTTACAAAAAATCCTTCAAACTGAAATTTTGTTAATTTCTATCTAGATCTGATTATTAACCATCCATTAGACCTCCTTAATAGATCTATCATAGATCTGTAGTAGATCTATAGACCTGTAGTAGACCTATAGACCTATAGACCTATAGACATATAGTAGACCTATAGACCTATAATAGACCTATAGACATATAGTAGACCTATAGACCTATAATAGACCTATAATAGAGCTAGATTGGGACAAAACCCATCATCCCATTGGGTTTCCTTGACTACTTTCAATGTTGGCCAATGCATGCAATTATTGCCGTCCCGTGAAGACTATCGGGGATGTACTGATGTTGTGCACTTATATTAGCAGTGTACAGTGTTTTTCAAATTATTCAACCAGTGCGAAAAATTATTCAAACCATAATTGAAAATTTCGTACCACTTCGCACAATCTTCAAACCAAATGTATAATGTTCACACCAACTATTCTAGAATTCAATATTCTGAAAGCTTAAAATAGAGGATTGCTTATTTACTATTCTTAGAGTCTTCAATGAACGGTCAAAACGGACAAACTAGCGTAGTTACATGTTATGCTGTAAATTAAAACATGTATTTGGGTTGAATATTTGTTGCATAGTTGAATAATTTTGAAATATTGATTCGAATAATTTTGTCGCACTAGTTTGAATAATTTTGAAATACAGTATTTTCCAAAATTATTTATACCAGTGCGACAAAATTATTTATACCAATATTTCAGAATTACTCATACCAAATGGTATAATGTTTCACACCAACTTTTAATAGTTTTCAGTAATCAGATATTTTTTATCTTGCTGATTGTTATTACATGCTATTCTTAGAGTCTTCCAATCAACGGCAAAACGGACAAAAAAGTAGTTTCCATGTTATGCTGTATATTAAAACTTACAGCTGGTTTGAAAAATTTTGAAATATTGGTATGAATAATTTTGCGCATTGGTATGAATAATTTTGAAAAACACTGTACCAGTGCGACAAAATTATTCATACCAATGCGCAAAATTACTCATACCAATATTTCAGAATTATTCATACCAATATTTCAGAATTATTCATACCAATATTTCAAATTATTCATACCAATACAAGTTTTAATATACAGCATAACATGGAAACTACTTTAGTTTGTCCATTTCGACCGTTGTTAGAAGACTCCAAGAATATAATGTAATAGCAATGAGCAAGATATAAAATATCTGATTACTGAAGACTAGGAGATGTGAAACATTACGCCATTATGTATGAATAATTTTGCCGCACTAGTTTGAATAATTTTAAAAAACACTGTAGTAGTAGTAGTAGTAGTAGTAGTAGTAGTAGTATAGTAGTAGTAGTAGTATAGTAGTAGTAGTAGTATAGTAGTAGTAGTAGTAGTAGTATAGTAGTAGTAGTAGTAGTAGTAGTAGTAGTAGTAGTAGTAGTAGTAGTAGTAGTAGTAGTAGTAGTAGTATAGTAG
>VATE01000088.1:0-11391 GCA_008065195.1 Metschnikowia amazonensis | reverse complement strand
TAGTAGTAGTAGTAGTAGTAGTAGTAGTAGTAGTAGTAGTAGTAGTAGTAGTAGTAGTAGTAGTAGTAGTAGTATAGTAGTAGTATTATAGTATAGTAGTAGTAGTAGTATAGTATAGTATAGTATAGTAGCAGTAGTAGTATAGTAGTATAGTATAGTATAGTATAGTATAGTATAGTAATAGTAGTAGTAGTAATACTTTAATAGCAGTGTAGTGTAGCAACCAATAGCATACCCACCTCTATACTCATCGTCGTCACAGAACTTAAACTTTCATATTCCTCAACACAACCTTATAGATTTTGGCTGCTACCATTTTTGAAGAGATGTTCACTATAGTGGCTTTTGCAAACCCCTAAGCCAATCATGAATTGAATGGCCTTGATATTCGTGTTTGATTGAGACAATTCTAGAAAAGATCTGCTGGACACATTATGAGGAAAATTCAAAACTGCACATACTCAGCCAAGCCCTCCATCACCATGTCATTCTATGAGTCTCTAATTACTATGTCTTTTTTTTCTTGTCGAATGCTGCAATGTGCGCCTTGGACTGATCCACCGTAGTGTGCTCGTGGTCGTCTCCTTTGTACACTTGGTAATTGAAGGACCCGTCCTCCTTCACCCGCTCTTCAACGGTGCACATATGGATCCCATTGAGCCATGGATCTTTGAAACAGTCCTCCACAGAGATGCGGCACGCGGGTGCCAATTCCACCATGCGCCCAATCAATGCTCTGCAATCTTGCGGCAACGCCAATAGCAATCTGTTGGCTCCGGTTTCACTGGACGTATGTGCATTTCCTGTGGGCTCTTCAAGCTCATCCACAGCTTCCTTGATGTCGCTCATATCGTTGACTCCAAAGTGCATCTCGGGGGTTCTTGTGAGGATCTCGCTAAACTGCGTAAACTCTCCTCTTGTTGCAAACAACTTGAAGCTGGAATCGATTAGTTTGGGCACTTTCCATGGGAACTTTTTGAGCATCATGCAGCAGTAGATTATCGCAACCGACCAAATGTCCACTGGTCTGGGGTCATACTTGCTAAAGACGCACACCTCCGGAGCCAAGTAAGGATCGGATCCAACCACACCTTGCGCTTCGATCAAGTTCTTCGTAAAGGGATACGAGAAAACCACCGCAGATCCAAAATCAATGATCTTGACTATTCCTCGCGCATCCACCACACAATTGTCCAATTTGAGATCGCGGTGCGCCAATCCCATAGAGTGCAAATAGTGGATTCCCGAGAGAATCTGCTTGAAACAACAGTCGATTTCTTCGCGTGACATCTGGTTCGACATGACAATGGCAAACAAGTCAAAATCGCAATATTCCATGACTTGGAGAATTCGCTCATTTTCGTAGCAAATCTCCACTGTTTCAATAATATTAGGGTGTTTTAAGGTCGACCCTATGCAATATTCGCCGGTGATTTTTTTGGCGTAATCACGCTTGCTCTCGTTTTGATACTTGGCGCGAAATTCCTTCACCGCAAACACTTTTTTATCGGATAACCGATTGACAAGCTTCACTGCACCTCCTGCTCCTGCACCCAAACTCTCCATGAATTTGCTGTACCGCTTAGAAAATGGCAACACCTGCAGATTGATCATGCCCAGAACTGAACCCTTGCGTTCCTGTGCACGCATAACAGAGGGTGTTCTGCTCATAGTCATGGAGCTGCTCATAGTCATGGATCCGGGTGCAAACGAGCCACCGGGAGATTGCAGGTATGAAGTTTCTGAAGCTGTAGGATTCAACGAGGGGTTTGAATATTGAGCATTGATCATGGAACTTGTCACAGGCGTAGCGTTGGATGAGTAGATTGCGTTGGAGCGCAATGATGATGACAAATTGCCTATGGTGGTGGGCTGGCTAGGCGAGCCGGTTTTCTTGAAGAAACGCTTGAGATTGGCCATGGAGTTGTGGCGCAGACTGGGCCCAAAGTTGTTGCTATCCATGGAAGATGTCGGTGACGGCGAAATTCCAAACACCTGAGGATCCTGCTGCGCATTATTGTAGAAAGAGCCCAAATCCGTCGAGGAATTGTTGGACTTCAGGCCTTTTTTCGACGAAAAAAGAAACGAAAGACTCAGATTGGACCCCAGCCGAGCACTGGTGGACATAGAAGCAGCCTGTGCTTGGGCCACGCGTTGCTTGGATATCACGAAGCGGGGCTCAATTGACAGAGAATTCACCTGCGGCGACTGGAAATGAACAGAGTTGATGGGCTGGCCATTGGGAAGGTTTGGCACGTGATCCAGTGCTGACAGCGCCATTTGCGGCAAGAAGTTCAGCATTGACCCGGCCGACTTGCCCAATGAGCTGGCGCCACGGCCTCCGGGGGCTCCATATGGTATACTAGACGACAAACTCTCATTGCCGTAGCCACCTATGGAGAAGAACGACGTGTGCGATACGGAATTGGTCCGATTGACACGGGGACTGGCAATGGAGGGTGCACGGATGGGCACGTCCCGGGCAAACTTGTCTGCGTCAAAGCGGTTTTCTAGGGCCTCGGAGGGGCTATCAAAGCCGCCGCTGACCACCACAGGGACTTTCTGATGCGGAGAGATTTCCAGGTCGTTCACAGGAAGCGCCATGGAAATGGTCAGGTCGAGCTCGTAGGCCGTCTCTTTTTTCAGCGGGAAAGTGGACCCTGTCTCAGTGTCCAAGGCCAAGGACGTCAGAGAATCATTTTTGGAAGCCAACGACGTCGTGGAGGCGTTTGTTGACGCCACCGCCGAATTGTTCTCACTCAAAAGCTTCGTTAAAGAGCTCACAGGCTGCAGCGCCTTGGCCAGGCCTCCCGCCGACGGCGTGGCATACAGATCCATAGGATTGCGGCGGTTTTTGAGGTGGAACGGAGGGTAAAGAGGAATTTTGGGGGCGGCAAAGAAACCGGACACGGACTTAGCACGCTAGCAGAGTGGAAAGTTGCCAGAATTTGCAGGGTGTGGGCCAGTAGAACGCAAAGTATATGGGCGGGAATTGCGGAACGGTAGGTTCGGCGGATGGAGGGGATCGAAACGGAGAGGAGTGATCCGGAATTGGAAGGCGGGGTGTTTCAGATATGTTTCGGATATGTTTGAGGGATGTTTGAGGGGGTGATTCACGGTGCACGGGAGCCGGTGCTAATTGTGGCTCGGTGGCAAGCGTGACTTTAGGTCGGTTTAGGTGTTTGGGAGTGTTGCCCTGCCAGTAGTGATAAGTGAGCGCGCCCACGTGACGCGCGGTTCATGTTATCAGTGAGAGCTGTCATTGGAGCGGGAGTGAGATAAGCCGAGATACATGGAAAGAAGAGAGAAATGCGGGAGGACAGAGGGGGATTTTTGGGGGAGGGGGAGAGTGGGGGAAGTACTGCAAAATTGGGGGATTTTGGAGGGGCAAAGTGGGGGAGGGGGTGGAGGTGAGCATGTGGCCGGATGAATTCGGGCCTGATGCAGCGTCTCTTGGTACTAAGTGCAGGACGTCATAAGTGTGGCCCAATACACTCGACAGCATTACACAGGGCATATATTGATGTTGCTAAGGAGCTATATGGAAGCATTTGGAGGGTTTTAGGGCCAGCACCCAGTCGCTGGTGGCACCGGGACGTGGCACTGGCATGTGATTGTATATATCACGTGATATATATCACGTGATACTTATTTACATGGCCATAGCTGCCGGAAAAAGCCCAGCAGTCGACGAAGGATCCAATAAATCGTACAGAGAGAAAGGTGTGGAAAACAGTGATGTTATATGCACTCCGCAATAATTCGAGAGTTATAGTTTTCAAAATTAGCCAACCAATATTTCAAAAGTTTCGCACCCACCCGGGCAATTTTTCAAACCAATGTGACAAAATTGTATTCAAACTAGTGCGACAAAATTATTGAAACCAATCTTCAAAATGTTTCGTACCACTTCGCACAATCTTTCAAATCAAATTGCATAACGTTTCACACCAACTTTTAGAATTCAATATACAGAAAATTTATGTCTGGACATTTGCTCATTGATATTAAAATTGAAGTCTTCCAATCAACGGTCAAAAGCGACAAAACTAGTTTCCATGTTATCATGTATATAAAAACTTGTATTTGGTTTGAATATTTGTTGCACTGGTTGAATATTTGTTGCACTGGTTGAATATTTTGAAATATTGCTTTGAATAATTTTGTCGCACTAGTTGAATAATTTTGAAAAACACTGTATTTCAAAAGTTTCGCACCCACTCGCACAATCTTTCAAACCAAATAGAATAATGTTTCACACCAACTTTTATTAGAATTAAATATACAGAAATTTAAATCTGGAAAATTGCCTTATAAGTACTACATTTAGAGTCTAGTCAAAGGTAAAATGAACAGAACAGAACTTGTTTCCATGTTATCTTGTATATAACAAATATTTGATTGATAATTTGTCACTGGTTTGATACATTTTTTTAAAATTATTTAAACCAGCGCGACAAAATTATTCAACCATAAAGTAATTTTCAAAATTATTCAAACCAAATACAAAATTTAATAGACAGCATAACATGAAAACTATTTAGTTTATACGTTGCGACCGTTGATTCAAAGAATCTAAGAATAGTTTATAAGATTAATCCAGATGTAAAATATCTGATGACTAATTTTATTAAAAGTTGGTGTGAAACATTATACCATTTGGTTTGAATAATTTTGTCGCACTGGTTTGAAATTTTAAAATATTGGTTTGAATTATTTTTTCGCACTGATTTGAATAATTTTAAAAAACACTGTAACTAATTTAGTTTTATCCGTTTCGTCCGTTGATTGAAAGACACCAAGAATAATGTATAAAATCGTCCAGTTATAAAATTTCTTTTTACTGAATTGTATTAAAAGTTGGTGTGAAACATCATGCCATTTAGTTTAAAGATTGTGGGAGGTGGAAATTTTGAAATATTGGTTGAAGAATTTTGTCGCACTGGTACCCATATTCCAAAATTATTCAAACCAAATACAAGTTTTAATATACAGCATAACGTGGAAATTACTTAGTTTTGTCCGTTTCGACCGTTGATTGAATGACTTCAAGAATAGAATGTAACAGGTATCGGCAAGATATAAAATAGCTGATTACTAATTCTATTAAAAGGTGTGAAACAATATGTCATTTGGTTTGAAGATTGTGCGAAGTGGTTCGAAACTTTTGAAATTTTGGTTGAGTATTTAGTCGCACTGGTATGAATAATTTTGAAAAATACTGTACCAGTGCAACAAATTATTCAAACCAAATACAAGTTTCAAATTCCAGGATAACATGTCACTACTTTAGTTTTGTCCGTTTCGACAATTGATTGGAAGATTCCAAGAATAGTATGTATGAGCGAATTTTCAGATCAAAATATTGAACTCTATAAAAGCTGGTGTGAAACATTATGCCATTTAGTTTGAAGATTATGCGAAGTGGTACGAATCTTTTGTCGCACTGGTTGAATATTTTTTATTGGTATGAATTTTGTCGCACTGGTTGAATAATTTTGAAAACACTGTATATGCAAGATAACATGGAAACTACTTTAGTTTCTGCTTTTGCTCATAATTGGAAAAATCATAATTGTTATACATGAGGCAATTTTCCAGATTAAGATTTAAAAATTTAAATTTATTTTAAGTCGGGAGCATTATGCCATTTAGCCTGAAGATTGTGGGAGGTGGAAATTTCAAATTGGTTTGAATTTTGTCGCACTGATTGAATATTTTAATGAGGTTTCGTTCTGGTTTGGCACACTCCGTTTCATGTACAGATCAAATGTAAAAATGCCTGAATGTGAGCATGACCACCGGATCCATACTTGGATCGGGGCTTTTTGTCTATGTGACCGTTGTTTATTAACAGACATTATAGATAATTGAGTCTGTCATAACTGCCAAGACTTAGGATGCAAATTCTACAGTAAAGTGTAGATCCACCAAAGAATCTATACGGTAATCAACTTTAATAATTAAAGTAGCTCTAAGATATCACATCGCACTTCTTTGCTGACTGACATGAATGGAATAGTTAAGATTTCATCTTAGCAATTGTCTATGGGGAGAATGACGAGAGAAGCTCCGTCTGAAGATGGAAACCTTTCATGGAGAACGATCCTAAACACTATTAAAACCAAGGCAATCGATCAGTTCTTCCAATTTGTCTTCGTAAATCTCATCATTAGCATCCGTAACTGATGCTATACTTTAAACATCTTGTCTCTGTTGATTCCAGAGTGTTTCTAGGGCCCCTACTTCTTGCCCTTCTTCCGCTGCTTGGCCTTACCCTTCCCCGAATTGGCCTTCACATTCTCCGACTTCACATTCTCCGACTTCTCAGTCTCGTTTTCACTGAACAAATTACCACTGCCCATTGGAAGACCCATGGACTTGCGCATCATCTGAAGCTTGTAGTCTAGATCCTCTTCAGACTGTGGTTTCTGTGAGAGATCCATCTTCTTCTCGAGCTCTTTCTTCCTCTCTTCCTCTCTCTTCTTCTCAAGCTCCGTCTTCTCTGCCGAAGTCTTTCCTTCCGTTTCCTTCTTCTTTCTCTCCACTGCTGACAGCGTTTCCAAAGTCTTGATCAACTCCTGTGTCTTTTCCGCCACACTGTCCTGCAACTCGTAGTCGTAGTACTCCTTGCGGCCCTGGGTCAAGATCTTGCACTCCTGTACCAAATTGCCCCCATCCTGTGCACCCAAGATCGGAGCCAAGATGGCAAACATCATCAGCTGCGCACCCTGCGTCAGACCCTTCAAGAACAACCACCACACAGGATACATCACCAAGTAGAGCACCAAACCCCACAAAGTTCCCATGGAAATGTACCTCCGAGTGGAAGCCGTCCTCATAAGCCCCGGATTCACCACACTCACGCGGATGTTGCACGGCGCCTTGTCTGTACGCTCATATGCATTCAACAGCCGCTGGAACAGCCGTGCAAACATGCCCAATAAAAGCTTGGAAGTTCCGTACACAGCCAATGGGTTGTTGGATGGGTACCTCCGTGCATCCCACAAGATATCGTCCTTGTCCACCTCTGCAAACGCTTGTGACAGGCACGTGACTACCACTACCCGCACATCACGGTCTGCGGGCTGGACATGAAGCAGTGGTTTCAAAAGCGTTAGAAGGTGCACGTGAGCCAAGTAGTTCACTGCAGTCTGAAGCTCCACGCCATCATCCGACATTTGCCTAGGCTTCCATTTTGGTAGACCCTCAGCCGCACAGCAAATCACCCCATCCAAACGCCGCGGTGGCTGATTATCCAACCATCGCGTGGCAAAAAGCCGCACACTGTGTAGCAGCAGAAAATCACACTGTTCCGCATACACCATGAAGTTGTTGGTTCGGTCACGCATGTCCTCCACAAAATCGATAGTGAAGGGGTCGTCTGTTTGGCGACACAAAAGAATCACTTGTGCTCCTTTCAACGCCAACTGGTATATGACGGCGGCGCCCAAACCGGACGTGCCGCCAGTGACAATGAACACTTTACCATGGAGATCGCCATTCCAAGTGTTGGTGGCTCCGTTGGTGTAGTACTTGACAGCTCCAAGCACGGCGGCGAGGGGGGCCAATTTCTTGAGAATTTCCCAGCCGGGGATCACCTGGGGGCCGTCAAAGAAGGCACTGGAAATGATATCAATAGGCATGGAGGCGTAGAAGTGTACTACGCGCTGCTTAATATGCCTGGTGCACGGGTTTATACTACGTTTACATTTTGAAAATTAATAAAGCAGTGCGTAAAATTATGAAACCAAATCAGTGCGCAAAATTATGAAACCAATACTTCAAAATTATTCAACCAATACTTCAAAATTATTCAACCAATACTTCAAAATTATTCAACCAATACTTCAAAATTATTCAACCAGTGCAACATAATTATTCAAATCAAGTACAAACTTTAAATTACAGGATAAAATATAAACTACTTTAGTTCCATCAATTTGACTCTTTATTGGAAGACTCTAAAAAGTGTACATTTGAGGTAATTGTCCATATTAAGGAATATTGAATTCTAAAAATGTTGTTGTGAAACATTATGCCATTTGGTTTGAAAGATTGTGCGAAGTGGTACGAATCTTTTGAAATATTGGTTGAATAATTTTGTCGCACTGGTTGAATAATTTTGAAATATTGCCATGAATTTTGTCGCACTGGTTGAATAATTTTGAAATATTGCCATGAATTTTGTCGCACTGGTTTGAATAATTTTGAAAAATAGATATACAAGATAACATGGAAACTACTTGAGTTTTTGCTTTTGCTCTTAAATGCAAGAATCATAATTACTATACATGAAGTAATTCTCCAGAATGAGATTTAAATATTTAATTTTATTTTAAGTTGGGTGCATTATGCTGTTTGGTTTGAAGATTGTGCAAAGTGGTACGAAATTTTGAATTATTGATTTGAATAATTGTCGCGCTAGCTTGAATAATTCTGAAAACACTGTATTTTCTGAACTGGTTATATTATCTGCACTGGTTATTTTTTCTGCACTAGATATATTTTCTGCACTGGTTCATATTTCTGTACTGGTATCGACCATATATAAATATATATATATCTTTCATTTACAACTATTTAGGCTATAAATGCACGGATGTACGGGTGTACGTATAGGCTTCTGATCTAATATCTACTGATATCCGTTATACTGGGAAATCCTGTACTCACATGTTTGTATTGAATCATGTATTATTTCTGGCAAATTCACTAAAATACAAGAAAGCAGCTACCACCAATATTCATAACAATTCTACTACATTACAGCCATACAAAATTCACACAAAGCTCATAAATTCCTTCGGTTGCGGCCATACCAAGTGGAAACCACTGTTTCCCGTCCGATCAACGTTAGTTAAGCCACTTAGGGCCACAGTGAGTAATGCAGTGGGAGACCATGTGTGAAATTGTGGTGCTGCAATCTTTTTTTTCTTAGCCACTTGTTATTCACAACATCTCTTCTCCAATTCAATGTATTTCACGGAGTTGTTGGGGTGTGGGCACGAAATTGAAACCGCGTCCTGTGTGCGCAAACACCCGTACATCCGACTCATCGCATCTCATCTTCTCATTATCTACACACTAGCCACTACACAATCCCCAAAGCATCATGGACGAATTGGTGCTCTACGTCACAGCAGGAGACCCTGCAGATAAACAGGCACAGGAGTCTCTTGCAGCTGTGCTGTCAATCCAAAAGTCCCACCACTACACCACTTTCCGTCAGGCAGAGTGCCCCATCAATGGAGCTGCCCTTACCGGATTCGGCCACGGAGAGCGTCTCTTTGTAGCCGCCAATGATAAGGCTTTGATAAATTGTTACTCTTGGGGAAAAGAAGGCGTGGATCAACGGTTTGCCGTGCCAGAGCAGATCACGTGCTTGGCTGTAGCACCATTTCCCGCCACAGACAACGACGATGCCAAGCCACAGTACCGCACGCCATGGCTTTTGGCGGGCGGGTCCAAAACGGGGCGGATTTACTTGTGGGAATTGGCGCTGGGTGACTTGGTGTGCGTGAAGGATGTGCACTACCAGGCAGTATCAGCAGTGAAGTTTTCCCAATGCGGTAATTTTTTGGTGACGGGTGGCTTGGACACGCGGGTCAATGTGTGGCGTACACATGAGCTCATTAGGCAGGAATCGGAGGTGGCCAAACCAGTGACATTTGCTGATCACCTGTTGGCGGTCACGTGCGTGCAAGTGCTCGGCATGGGCGCGGATGTACGGGTGTTGACGGCCTCTCGTGACGGCACTCTCCGAATGTACGAAGTGCTAGGCAAGAGGCTACTAACGACGTTTGTTGTGGGCACGGCAGTGGAGAGCTTTGTGCAGGACCCGGCGGGACGGGCGGTTTATTGCGGATTGGCAGATGGACGAGTTCGGCAGATTCCATTGTACACGGTCAATCAGTACACGCACGTGCTTGAGGCAGTGGGAGGTAACGGAAAAATCGTGACGGTGGCAGAAGACGTTGATATGGGCGAGACATTTGTGCATCACGTGAGCAGCGGGGAAGACGCATGCAAAGTGACAGCCATGGGGATATCGATGGACGGCATGTATCTTGTGAGTGGTGACAGCAAGGGGCGGATGTTTGTGGCAGACGTTGTGACCCGGCAGGTGGTGAAGACATTCACTGGGTGTAAGCTGGGCATCGCGTATGTGCAGGTCGGGGTAAGCAACGCTGCGGGGCTCGTAACTGAGAATTATGAGCGCAAGCATCGAATGATACCGACGCTCAAGCGGGTGTTGAGGTCAAAGGATGGGATGGACCACGTGGTGACGATGCAGCTTCCCGAGCAAAGCAAGAAACCGGAAGAATTCCAGGAGTGGTTGCAAAAGAAGGCGTCCCAAGAGATACGGGTCCGGGCGCTGTGTGCAGGATCCGCTCAAGAATGCGAGCTTCAGCAACAATTGGACAAGCTTTCAGAAGCGTACAGTACTTTACGGGAGGATTATGACGAGTTATTGCAGAGGGTGAATGGCTAGGCATTTTTTGATTGTGCCAAGTAGATGATAAAGTTGATCTTAGCCAAAAGTATGAATTGAAGCATTAGAGTAGTATTAGGAGAGAATAAAGAGTTTCAAGTAGTTTGCATATTCTGGAGAGTCAAGGACTTTAATTACAGATATATAAATCAGTTTCTGAGTAGAGTGTTCAAAAGCAGTGAAGCAGCGCGCAAAATTTTGAACCAACGCAGATATTTACAGTCTTTTTAAAATTATTCAACCAGTGCGACAAATTATTCATACACTGTTTTTCAAAATTATTCATACCAGCGCGCAAAATTATTCATACCAATATTTCAAAATTATTCATACCAAATGGCATAATGTTTCACACCAACTTTAATGGAATTTAGTAATCAGAAATTTTATTTCGTCAGTTGCTTATATATACTACTCTTTTGCAGTATTCCAATCAATGGTCGAAACGGGCAAAACTAAACTAGTTTCCATGTTATGCTGTCTATTAAAACTTGTATTTGGTATGAATATTTTTGTCGCGCTGGTGTGAATAATTTTGTTCGATTGGTATGAATAATTTTGAAAAATACTGTACCAATGCTCAAAAAGTTTCGTATCACTTCACACAATCTTTCAAACCAAACGACGAAATGTGTAATGAACATTTTTAGAGTTCAATATTCTGAAATCTTGATTTAGAAAATTGCTTCATATTTCCTGATTTGGAAATCTTCCAATCAAGGGTCAAAAGGTCAAAACTGAACTAGTTTCCATGATACAGTCTTTTTCAAAATTATTCATACTAGTGCGAAAAAAATGTTCATACCAATATTTCAAAATTATTCAAACTAGTGCGACAAAATTATTCATACCAATATTTCAAAATTATTCATACTAGTGCGACAAAAATATTCATA
>VATE01000374.1:0-10500 GCA_008065195.1 Metschnikowia amazonensis | reverse complement strand
AACTAGTCGTGCAACTCTGGATTGCACTCCATACTCAATCTATGGATCACTTAAGGAACTGATGTTTTTGACATGGACACGGGAGTATCCTCTCAACAGGTCACTGTACTGCATACTGCGTGTATCAGAGTTGCCCGCACTCGCATATTGACACATCTCATTATTCAACAGAATAACTGTCGCACTTGTTTGAATACAAACACTATATTAGACCTTCAAATACACTATCCATGTTCCATCACACTTTATGACTGATAGTTTTAGCACAGTATGAACAGCTAGTATTAATTAGAAAGTTAACATGTTCATTTTATGGTTGGTATTTTATACTCCATCTATCTCCTTTATATTCCTTTCCTACTATTAGTCAGAGTAGGAATAGGCCATTCAATCCCATAATTCTGAAAAATAGGCTAATATCACAGCAAATCAGAAAGTCAAGTAAACTGGGAAAATCTTATTTGCTTATGCTAACATAGTAGACTCTAGAGTATCCCTCGTCACTTCCCACACGTAGCAGTATGTGGTCGTAATACTCAATAGATCAACTAGTTTCTCTTCAATATACAAAAGTACTGATTGTGTCTTTAAATGGATCTGAAGAGTTTAGGATACTCCTGGACTTATACATTGATATTGTTGACAGGGCATCTGCGGTCACGCCATACCATATCAAACTATAGGCTGATCTCCATCCATCATGACCCAGATTTGTCTTACAATCATAACAGCAGATACATTAACATCTAGTATCAAATACATATACACCAGATTCAACTACATAAATCAACTATGACTTCAATGTACTGGCCTCAATTTTATTTAGACGTAAGACGGGAAAACGAGGCAGTATTCTTCCACCCATATCCTTCTTTTAGCTCATACAAACCTTCCACAGGCGAACCGTTTTTGGCTATACAGCAAAAGGTACATGTACACCCTAAAACAAAAGTCAACCCAGAAAGATCCACTTCAATCCGAAAGTCTCTCAAATTGCAATAGAATCGATGATTGTAAATGTTCACGTTTACGGCAAATTCAAGCAAATCTTTGGTAAAGAATCACCAAATACTAGACCGTATCCAAACTCCCGTTACACCTTGATTTAAAAATGTGGCTGTATTCAATTTAACCATAGTGGGACTAGGTACCAGCTTTCCATTTAGGGACTCTGGGAGGTGGTACGGGTCATGGCATAAGGAAATCAACGTATCACTGACTATTATGTAAACGCAGAGGCTAAGTCTGGTTCTTGTAATAATCCCTTGAGGTCCAGGGTTTCATTGCTGCATCATATCCCTGATCTGAATCCATTACCCATGCCTCATCCTCATCCATATCATCAGACCAATCCTGTAGCAAAAACGGCATCTCCAGCCACGGCACACTGACCTTCTGAGGGTCAAACCTCTTGAGGTAAATATCAACTTTGAAACATGTTTGATCTATATTTTTTAACGAGATCATATTGCCAAAGAAGTTATGAAGCCCATTGCACGCATAAAATTGGTTAGTTTCAACTTTCCTTTCTGTATCCAATTTCAATACCGTTTGATTGATAGCACTTCCGGAAACTAAGTAATTGTCAAAAAACCCAACATTTCCAAAACGAGTGGAAGCATAGTTGTCCCGAACGGTAATTGCTGTAATATGATAATTATGTCTCTTCAAGCCAAAATAAATAATATCTGACGTTGAGGGAAGCGTAAAAGGGGAAAGTAAATACCAATTACCATTGACTTTTGCGGAGAAGAAGGTTGACAGGTAATTCACAAACGAGGAATCAATCCACTCCTCCCTATTGGAGTTGTGATATATGTTATAATCCACAGATGTAAGAGGTGCAGTCTCAATGGCATTATATAGTTTAATGCCATCTTCCACAAGGTAGATATCAACTTTGAAGCAGGTTTCATCGGATTTACTCCACAGTATGATGTTGCCGTAGCGATTCGAAAGTCCATCACAAGCATAGAATTGATGGTCTTCAATCTTCTTGTCGCTATCCAATTTTATGGGGAATTGTTCGATTGCACCATGGCTCAATCTACCCTTGTGAAAACCCACGTTACCAAAATGTGTGGACGCCTTGTTCCCTCGAAATGAGATTTCGGTGGGATGAATATACAATCTCGTCAAAACAAACACCTTGATATTACTTCCGTATTTCCGAATAGTAGAAAGCGGATACATCTTTCCATTGACTTTTGCTAGGAAGTAGTATGGGGGATTGGAGAAATTTGCACATCTCTCATATCCTTGTACCAACAAATGTTGATTATCTTCTGGTAGATACAGACTTTTCACAGGGAGCCCAGTTGTTCTATTAAATGGTAAAAGGTAGACATCTACTTTGTCACATATTGAACCCGGCAGTAACCCATTGATGGGGCCATGTGTATCAGCACTCAATATACACGAATAGGTTGACATCCCTTCAATCCTCATTGTACTACTCAAATTCAACCAAGTCTTGGGGACTGAGGGGCCGAACATGAACTTCAGCTCACTAAACCCCACATACTCCCGGCCGTGAATAGTCTGAGTAAAGGCATAGCCATCATGAAAACTGAACGCAGTTGGTATGGTCAATGAGTTTCCATAAATCAATAACTTATGGTCAGTAACCCATTTTCCACAAAGCGGTATCATTATATTATTCAAATTAGCAAAGAATCCCAATGGGTGGATACAGTCTGCCCACGCAGTAGAGAAATACAAGGCAAGGATCAATTTAAAGATTTTCATATTGATTTCGATGCCTATAGGTAATTGAGCATACCTATAGGGAAATTGCGAATACTTATAGGAAGGGCCACTGTGGATACATCGTATAATTATTTGAGGTAATGACCGGACAATAAGGAACATGAGAACGTTTCTAGATACATGCACATTTTCTGCACATCTGGATCAAAATCATACATTCAAGGAAGTTTAGCCCAATCTGCAATAAATTGGTCACGCCAAATCAAGTCATCTCCACATTCACGTTTCATTGACATAACATGTAGCAAGATTCAAACTCACTTCATAACCAGGTTAACGGCTGTATTTCTTTTAGGAAATCCTTTGTATGAGAAGGTTGGTGAACTGGGGAAGACGCAAGGGTTTACCCGAAGTGAATCTGCAACTTATAAGGATGCGGCGGGTATATTGCCCTGAGTTGCTACTTCTACTGCATTATTGAAGCTCCAAAACTCTAGGAATCTCACCAAAATACAACCAACTTTTTTAATCTAGTGATTCTACGAGTCTGACCCAAAAAATCATTAGTACGTACTTCTTCGGAGAACTGATGTGTCCAGGTATTAAAAGATCCCTCAGAGGTACTCGTGGAGCATTGCCTGCTTTATGATGATGTGATTTCTTGTCGCAAGATTTAGGGGAGCAACTCACCCTTTGTTAACTCTCAAATTTACTTTTATTGAATGTAACCTATGTGTAGTTCACAATGTCTTTGATTGCTGGGAAGAACTCCTAGCCCTATAAGAAATGGGCGGCAGTTCTCCCTTTTATATTCCAAAACCCGTCTTCGCCAAGAGACGTGCTTACTCTTCCGGAATCACAACGTGTCCGAAATTTACTCTGACAATTGCGGCTTAGACGCTGCATTGACTTTAACAACTGGGGCTTAGATGCTTCATTCATGTAGGCGATGTAACACGTGACCACTCGTTAACACCCTTTTATATTAGCGGCAAAATCAAAACAGGGAGTGCACAGAACCATTTGCATTGTATGGAAGCGGTCAATACTCATTCTTAAGAGAATAGTTCCATATTAGCGTTACCAGATCCTGTGCCATTGGATCTCAGGTTCTAGAATAAAGTAGTACCTGAAGAGTTTTACATATCATAGAGATAGGTAGGTCTTTCCAAATGGTATCAAAGGGCCAGTGTTGAGTAACAGGGTATCCCAAGTGCAAAAATCGAGCAAGCTCTGACTTTGACTTTAACATTAGATACACGTGCATATACAGTGCGACAAAATTTTCATTTCAGTGCGACAAAATATTCATTTCAGTACGACAAAATATTCATTTCAGTGCGACAAAATATTCATTCCACTGCGACAAATTATTCAAACCAAATACAAGTTGTAATTTAGAGGCTATCATGGAAACTACTTTTGTTTCGCCCGTTTCGACCGTTGATTGGAAGACTCCAAGAATAGTGTATATAAGCAATTGTCCAAATTAAACTTTCTGACGACTGAACCTAGAAATGTTGGTGTAAATCATTATGCCATTTGGTTTAAAAGATTGTGCGAGTGGTTGAAATATTTTGAAATATACTTTGAATATTTTGTCGCACTAGTTTGAATAATTTTGAAATAATGCTATGAATAATTTCGAAAAACACTGTATATGAATGCGCATCGGATCTAAGAATGTGAGCTGCACTACTAAACAATGAGACAAAGCCTTAGCTACTGTACTATTGATAAACATTTAATGCTCGGTATTGCTCTTCTCCGTGTTCACCATGAGAATTCTTGGCTACTGTGAGTTGCATGTCATACTAATAAGTACAACCATACTCTCATTAGTCTGATTCCTGAAAATTCAACTCATAAAAATTTCATCGAAGGTCTCGAAAACTTGGGCCAACTCACAAATACTCATTTCAGCTTGGAAAGTATTTTCGGTGCGCGTCTTCATCTTTAAAAATAATGGCCTGCACAGAAAGGTTGTCTTGGTGAACGCTCGACGCGCACTGACACGTCAACACCCATGAACTAAGGTCTCTGCAATATGAAGCTCTATACTGTTCGAGGTATGACCATTCTAGGGAATAATCAAGGACTTTTGTACCAGACGTTCACATACAGCTACTGAAGATACATCTGAGAACTAGTGTTTGACGTTAATACCATAGAGAAGTCACTGACCTACTATCACCGACACCAGATACATCAGCAACAGATATGAGCAATGGAAGCAGAATAGGGCACAGATCCTAACTACTCATCATACACTAAGTGAATTATCTATGGCGCATACACCAGTAACTTACCATTTTATCCTATAACAAGATAGATACGTGTTTTCAAAATTATTCAAACCAGTGCGACAAAATTCAAAGAAATCTTTCAAAGTCTTCACCATTCATTAAATTCAAAATTAAATTTCTGAATATTGCTGCAACTACATTTGGGAGTCAAGACTAGCTTAGTTGTTGTCCTGTACAACAACTTGTATTTGTTTGAAAGATATTCAAGTCGAACTTTTTAATTATTGGTTTGAATAATTTTTGAAAGGTTGAAAACTGTATACATCTAAGAGGGAAGACCGCGCACTATGTCGAGAAGTTACCAACAATTGAGTCTCAGTTGCTCATCTAAACCCAAACGGACCCGTATTCTCTTGAATCAATACATTCCCTTGGATGTCGTCAAGGTGAGCACAAATTGTGCTGTCTTCACAGGGGTCTCCCAATTCATCTATTCTCGAGCATTGCAGTTGACGTTAGCATGGAGTGGATTCAAGGTCCTCATACAATCAAATGGGTGATACAATTTTTATAGCGATAAGTCGCGGTAATGACAGTTATGTCACATGTAAATATCATATGCGCGATATTTTGATGAAACTGAGCAGAGATGATCACCACCCAACTGATCAATAAATAGTACACATATGACGTGATGATAAAGCAATTTTAGGGATGTAATACAAATGGTAGCTACACTCTGGACTGGAGTGATGATTCTTTAGTGAAAGTAAAGTTACTGACCTGACACTTCAATGCACTTCTAATCTTAAATAGTGAACATCTACAAGCTAGCCGGAATAAACTACATAAATTCCGTTAGCACTTGATCTAAACATATGCTGATTCATACACTTATTCCAGTACGTTATTGGTGGATCTGGGCGCATTGTTTTGGGAGTTCCTGGCGCTCACTTGTAATTTAAAACAGGTAAATCATATTACTAGCCCTTTCTACATTGGAGAGTTTTGATTTTCCTGCACCATCAAGTCGAATTGTGTGTATTCCAAACTCTCATTGGGATTGATTAAGTTTTCGCGGTTTTCATATTTTCTCATCCACACCCATTAATGTCAAATTTGCTGAGATGTGCGAAGGTCTAAAAAAAAGAATCATTCAAGAGAATACCAAAAATCAGATTTTCCCTCTATACAATCGAAACTCCATTCCTTCTTTTTATCAATGTTCCTCTACATGCTCCATCAAAAAATTTCTTATTCCATTTTCTATATTCAGTATAACACCTCTATTGGACTTGGCACGTTAATATCCTGCATACACCAATATAGAGTAGAAACTGCGCACCTTCAATCCTCAGCGTGGCCTTCCAGGAAACTACAACTTTGATAATACGCCTAAGTTTTTACTAAATGAATACTAAAATACATCTGTTTTACAATTGTGTGTCAACACTCGGTCATCCTTTACTACACGTACCCTTTGACTTGATCATAAGGATATTGATCAGACTCAAAAGATAAGACTTGAATATTCTATAGACAAGTCAACACTATGGAAATGTATTCATTGATTGTGACATAAAGCATTCCTGTCATAGTTGACTGAAGACTTGATTAAACTCGCTCTGACCTGACCTCGCTCTTAAGTGCACTCGCTCTCGCGCAAAATATTTGACGCTCCTATCGCGGATGCTGCTTCTCTTGCCTATTTGATCACCTTCATCCACGTGTTTTCCTCTACACCCCACGCGCGAAAACTCAGTACACTTTTCCTTCTTTAACCCTAAATCTTTGCTAGGTGTCATCTGATCGGAGTTTTTAACCTTGAGCTTGCCTAAAGTTTCTGACCCAAACATTCATAAAAATACATAAATGACAAGAACTCAAAGTAATTCTTACTTATTCCACCTTTGCCGCAGAACTTATTGTGCGCTTCTCGGGTTCTTCACCTTGGCAAAGCCTGAAGTTTTTTCTGACCCTACGTTTATAGCTTAGATAGCATGAATGAATATACTACTACTGCCCCTGAAGATATAAATCGCTACAAAATCCCTAGATAAACTCCGATAATACGTTTATAGCCTAAATAGTTGTAAATGAAGATATATATATCCCTTGGAGGTTAGCCCCTGTGAATTATGAAGAGCACTTCTGATTGGTGAAAATTATGTGACTTCCAAAATGAATCTCTGCTTCGAAAAAGAGAAGGTACACTTCTTTCGGTGCGCGTCCTCACATAAGCGAGGATACAGTGTTTTTCAAAACTATTCAAACCAGCGCGCAAAATGTTTCGAACCGCACTAGCAAAATTATACAAACCAATAATTCAAAAATTTCATACCCATTCGCACAATCTTTCAAACCAAATGGCGTAATTTATTATACCATATATATTAGAATTCAATATTCTGAAATCTTAAATCTGGAAGATTGTCTCATATGTACTACATTTGGGATTCTTCCACTCAAGCGTCAAAACGGATGGAACTGAACGGGAGTCCTTGTGTTAAGAGGATACTTCCGTGTCAGCGTCAAACATCCGAACCTCTGGTAGGCGATAGGTTAGCCAAGGTATTGGGTCTCATCAAGGTAGGTGAATACCTCCTTGTTATTGTTAAGTTAGGAAGACTAGTTCTTAAATGTGTCAGCATCTTAGATAGCTACTCTAGAAGCACTTCGGGTGGGTCTGTTAGAAGGAGCCATATTGATATGACTTCTGCGATGGATAAACTTGATTAACTTCTTATAAACCTGGTCGGTAGTCTCTCCTTGTATATTTGGGAAAACCTTCACCTCATCACTACGGTGTGGTCGGTTGCGCATACAGCCATTGCGATGGCTCAATCTGGGTGCCTGTGTGAAAAAATGCGAGGTACGTAAATCACGAACGTTCAGACTTTGAGCTTCAACAGAAGAGAGAAAGCCCAAGCCCTAGACAAGTGAAGAAACAATAGACTGAGCGCAGTCCTTACATTACTGGAGAGAGACAATGGACTGAGGCGCAGCAATTGGACGACGGGCTCAATATATATTTCTGCCCATAGTCAACCTTCAAGCCTTGGTCTTGTAAGGTCTAACTACATATCCCTGTATATCAAAACACTAAAACATAGGTTGAGACAAGGAGACGGATGACCTTGTCCACCTAAAATTGACCTATGTCATAGCCAGAAGTTCCAAAGGTTGCCCACTTGTTCTATTAAAAGGTAAGAGGTGCACGTCCACCGGAATAGAATCATATTCCACAGGACGCAGAATATGCCTCTTGGCTTTGGGAAAGCGGCGATAATAAATGCTGCCATCCTTTCTCATATAAAACATATGATTTTTAATCTTCATTTCTTTATCCAAATCAAACGGAGTCTGTTCAGTATCACGCCCGAAAACGAGCTTGTAACGATGAAATCCCACGAACCCCATAGCTGATGAGTTTTTAGAGAAAGCAATATTGTGTTTCAAGGTAAATTCAATTGGTTTGAACCCCCTCTTCAGCTTTCTTGGAATAACAGCAGTCTGAAATCTCGAATTTGTTTTTTTTTTAAAAAAAAGCGCCACCCAGTTCTTATTTTTCTTGACGAAGAAAGCATGTGGAGTCAACTCCACATCTTTCGGTGGCCTGAACTCTCCTTCCATTGGCTTCCAAGTTTTGGGGTCATAACGCAAAAGGTAAAGATCTACTTCCTTCCAATTAGAACATCCTGATGGGTTGAGGACAATTCTTCGGTCTGCAGATGCAGCATCTGCACACGAAAAAATGCGGCCTGCCAGCACTTTCCAGTTTTCGGTCAAGCCCAACACACTTCCGTCAAAACGAACTAAACCAAAACTTTTTCCAGCTAGATTCACATGACCCGAATATTTTTTTCCTATTTCAGTAATAGCGTAATCACCTTGCGTAAAAAACTCAAGTGGAGCAACATTAGACTTTCCATGGTGTAAGGTAACTGACTGTGAAAAACCATTTACCTCAAACGTCTCTCTATAGACCGGCTCCAAATCGGCTTGGCCCGTTACGTAGAAAACACGTGGAATCTTTTTAACATCTACTGACTCAAACAGGTTTTCCAAGGGGCCCTTAGTTGCTTTGTCATATTTCATGAAATATAAATCCACAGAGAAACATCTTCCATCGTACTGCCCAGATGTAATTATGTTGTTATTCTCGCTAACGAACTTACATGAATAGAAGAAATTGTTCAAAATTCTGTTTGTTTTTTCCTCCAAAATCAATTTAGTCCGAGTTTCATGTTTATCATTAGAGAGTATAATGCCTACAAGAGTGTCAAGCACAATAAACCCGGGGATCGATGCATCGTTAGAGTAAGCAACACCGTCTCTGTACTTAAATTCGGTTGCATCGACCAACAAGTCATTCCAAATAAATTCCGTGTCCCAATTATAGGGAAGCTTAGCTTGGAGAGGCTTGAATTTACCCTTAACTTTAGCAAAGAAGGCATATGTGCCTACGAATCTAGCGCATGCAGTGGCAGCCACAAGAGAGGCAACGATCAAGTGAGGTAACTTCATGGAAATTTGGACTCCTGAAAAATGACCAAAACGGCTAGCTATATACCATGGAGATTGTTCCTATTAACCTACGTATTCAAGTGAGGCATTGCCTTACCAGATCCACAGTAATTTCCTGTATGATACAATCTTTCTGCACAAGAAGCGTCAGAACTTCCTTTGCTTGCTCGTGTGTATTTTCTGGTGACTAGGCGCTTTAGACACTAATATTTTGATTTCTGTCTTTAAAGTCCCTGTTATCACGTGCTCGCACTACTGCGGTAGTTGATGTGTACTCCAGAAAGTTGTCGGGGGCTCTTGATGTCGAGATGTTATTAGGCTTTCCGATATTTTCTCCAAACGATATGGCTAATTGCTCCTTTTTAGGGTCATCTACAATACTTTGTAGCCCCCAGTTTCGATTCGCATATGCGCGATCTGCATGGATAAGGTGATGGAACCTGGCATTGCCATTGTTTGGGTCATTTCAGTTCTGTATGGTGGTCTTGATTTATCTGCTTGCGAATCACAAAAATATGACCATCCTGCTACTACAGCCTTTTTTATCACATCATGTCAACATATATCTTGACAAGAATATCAGGGCACTTTTCTATATGACTTCCTCTAACTGTTGATTCCCTTTGTTTATTAGATGGAACACTGATGTACTGGTGTATACGGTTCCACGAATCGTGACATGAACTGAAGACGTAGTGACCAATGCGACAAAATCTTGCGCACTATTGATGAACATTGAATTTTTCGTATATTATCGTAAGCGTTTCAACTATAGAATTTTCTTGGCTATCGAGAATCAGCTGACATAGATAATTCAACAATGGATCATACTGTAAGGGGATAGGTATCACTACCCTTGTGGTCAAGTATAGCCTAGACTGGACTGTTCGATTCAGCATTTCTGGTCCCCGCTACTACCAATCTGCAACCCAGTAATGTTTCCCGCAAAATGATACTGTAACCGCACCAACCATGCGTACCTCCTAGAACCCATAAGGTAACCAGGATAATGGAATTT
>VATE01000128.1:0-20994 GCA_008065195.1 Metschnikowia amazonensis | reverse complement strand
TGGTTTCCATATTATCCTGTAAATTAAAACTTGTACTTGGTTAAATAATTTTTTAATATTGGTATGAATAATTTTGTCGCACTGGTATGAATATTTTTATCGCACTGGTATGAATATTTTTATCGCATTGGTATGAATATTTTTATCGCATTGGTATGAATATTTTTGAAAAATACTGTATACACTATCTTGTTTAAAGACTGCGAACTTACAGTGTTTTTAAAAGTGTTTAAACCACTGCGAAAAATATTTCGAGTGAAGAAAATGGTTCAAACCAGCGCGAAAAATATTTCGAAGAATGGTTCAAACCAATACAGTATATTTCAAAATTATTCAAACCAATTTCAAGTTTTAAAATAGAGCATGACATGAAAACTTCTTTAGTTCTCAGTGGCCATTGATTGAAAGACTCCAAGAATAAATATGAGCAATCGTCCAAATAAATTTTCGATTACTGAAATCTATTGAAAGTTGGTGTGAAACATTTAGTTTGAATAGTTGTATCGCACTAGTTTAAATAGTTTTATCGCACTAGTTTGAATACTTAGATTATAGATTATAGTAGATTAGAATAGTAGACTTACTAGACTTGAACTAGTACACTGCTTCAGTATTCAAGCCGCGCGGTTCAAACTAATATTTAACCAAAGTTCAAATTTTCGCACCCATTCGCACAACTTTTAACCAAACGGCAATTTTAGACCAACTTTTATAGAGTTCAATTTTAGAATTCTTAAATCTAAAAAACTGCCTCATATATACATATATGATTCTTCCAATTTAGACAAAACGGGAAAAGCTGAACTAGTTTTCATGTAATTCTGTAAATAACACTATTTAGTTTGAATATTTTACTGGTTTGAATAGTTTAGAAAAACACTGTAATTCAAAGGTTCGCACCCATTCGCATACAGTCTTTTTCAAAATTATTCATACCAGTGCGACAAAATTTTTCATTCCAGTGTGACAAAATTATTCATACCAATATTTCAAAATTGTTCATACTAATGCGACAAAATATTCATACTAATGCGACAAAACTTTTCATACCAATATTTCAAAATTATTCAAACCAAACAAAACTTTCAATATACAACAAAATATGGAAACTACTTTAGTTTTGTCCGTTTCACCCTTAATTGGAAGACTCCAGGAATAGAATGTAATAGCAATCGGTAAGATATAAAATATCTGAAAACTGAAAACTATTAAAAGTTGGTGTGAAACATTATGCCATTTGGTATGAATAATTTGTCGCACTGGTATGAATAATTTTGAAGTATTGGTATGAATAATTGTGTCGCACTGGTATGAATAATTTTGAAATATTGGTATGAATATTTTGTCGCACTGGTATGAATAATTTTGAAATATTGGTATGAATATTTTGTCGCACTGGTATGAATAATTTTGAAGTATGGGTATGAATATTTTGTCGCACTGGTATGAATAATTTTGAAACAGACTGTATCTTACAAACCAAAGGCTTGATGTTTCACAAATTAATATTCTAAAATTAAAAATAATTCATTACAATATAATCCGCATTATTGCTCATAATAATACATTGAGAATCAAGGGTAAAAGGACGGAACAACTGGTTACTTTATCTTGTATACAATATCTTGTGTTAGAAAGAATGAACTAGAATTACTGTGAACAGCGCGGAAAATACTACCAAGAATACAAAATAGTTCAAATAATTCAAGTTTCGCACTCATTCGCACACTTTCAAACCAAAGGCAATGTTTCATACCAACTTTCATTCAAAAATCCTCCGGAAACTGCTGCGAATCTCCGAATTCTTCTTTACCGTTGCATTTGAACAGTTATCAACAACGCCCAGCATCGTCAAGCGCCTTCTCCTTCAAACCATTGGTGGATCTGGCGTTAATGAGCGTCGGTTCCTTCTCGCACTTGTTTGAATAGTTTTAAATATTGGTATGAATACTTTTTGGTATGAATACTTTTGAATATTGGTATGAATACTTTTGAAATATTGGTATGAATACTTTTGAAAACACTGTATTGAAAAGTTTCCTACACATCTTTCATATAAGTTATTGTATACAGATGCGAAGGAGTTCTTTCCAATTGTTTGATCTTTATTGAAGACTCCTGCATGAATATATGAATTTTTTTCGATTGATTTCAGAAATTAAATAAGTTGGTGTTATTTGGTTTCAATTCTGTGAAGGCTACGAAACTTTTGAATTTTCAAAATTATTCAAACCAGCGCGCAAAATGTTCCAAAAAATTAGAATAATTCAAAAGTTGCACATCTTTCAGGCCAAGAGGCAAAATATTTCAACTTTTATAGAATTCAATATTCTGAAATAAATCTAAGAAAATGCATGTACTTTATATATGAGTCTCTAATCAAGGGCAAAAGGGGAAAACTGAACTTCCATGTCTTCCTATACAAGAACTTGTACAGTGTTTTTCAAAATTATTTAAACCAGTGCGAAAATAATTCATAGCAATATTTCAATATTCAAACCAGTGCGAAAATAATTCATACCAATTCTCAAAAAGTTTCATACGACTTCGCACAATCTTTCAAACCAAATGACCAGATGTGTCACACCCACTTTAAGAATTCAATATTCTGAAATCTTAATTAATAGAATTGCCTCATATATTATGTGTTGGAGTCTTCCAATCAACGGTCAAAAGGGCCAAAACTGATTTAGTTTCCATGATATTTAGCACTTGTATTTGGTATGAATAATTTTGTCGCACTAGTTTGAATAATTTTGAAATATTGCTACAGTATTTTTCAAAATTATTCATACCAATTCTCAAAAAGTTTCGTACACTTGCACAATTATTCAAACCAAATGACGAAATAGGTGACACCAACTGTTTCAGAATCAATATTCTGAAACCTTAATCTAGAGGATCGCCTCAAATATTCATGTAGGAGTTAAGGGTCAAACTGAACTATTTTTCATTTTATCTTGTATATACAATCTTGGATTGATTTTGTCGCACTAGTTTGAATAATTTTGAAATATTAGTGTGAAATTTTGTCGCACTAGTTTGAATAATTTTGAAATATTAGTGTGAAATTTTGTCGCACTAGTTTGAATAATTTTGAAATACTATAATGTTTGACACCGACTTAATAGAATTCAGTAATCAGAATCTTGTATTTAGACGATTGCTAATATACCATTCTTGGAAAACCAATCAACGGTCGAATGGACAAGACTAAAGTAGTTTCATGATATCCTGTATATTAAACCTTGTATTTGGTTTGAATAATTTGAAATTTTGGTTTAATTTTGTACTGGTTTGTAATTTTGTTGCATTTGTATGAATTTTGAAAAATACAGTATTTGGTTGAAAATTAACGAATGCGAAACTTTTAAAATATTGTTTGAATTGTTTTGGTTTGAAATATTTTGCGCGCTGCTTGAATAGTTTGAAAACACTACAGTATTTTTCAAAATTATTCATACCAGTGCGACAAAATTATTGATATTAATTTAAAATCATTCATATTAATTTAAAATCATTCATAATTTTAAATTATTCATATTAATTTAAAATCATTCATATTAATTTAAAATCATTCATAATTTTAAATTATTCATATTAATTTAAAATCATTCATAATTTTAAATTATTCATATTAATTTAAAATCATTCATATTAATTTAAAATCATTCATATTAATTTAAAATCATTCATATTAATTTAAAATCATTCATATTAATTTAAAATCATTCATATTAATTTAAATTCATTCATATTAATTTAAAATCATTCATATTAATTTAAAATCATTCATAATTTCAAAATCATTCAAACCATACAAGTCTTGATATACAGCATAACATGAAAACTAATTTAGTTTTGTCCGTTTAGCCGTTAATTGGAAGACTCCAAGAATAGCATATAAGAGCAATCGTCCGGATTTAAAATATCTGAGTACTGAATTCTATTAAAAGTTGATGTACATTATGCCATTTGGTTTGAATGATTTTGTCGCACTAGTTTCAATAATTTTGAAATTTTGGTATGAATTATTTTGCGCGCTGCTTGAATAGTTTCAAAACACTACTTTATTGTGATGTAGAACTTAGAGTTATATGAACTTGAGGTAAGAATTATATTAGAGTAAGAATTTTCACTTAGAGCAAATTATATGAACTTGAGGTAAGAATTATATTAGTGTAAGAATTTTCACTTAGAGCATATGGTAAACAGAGTATGACTAGTACATTATACTCAATTTCAGAATATCTAGATTAAGTAGTAAGTTGTGAATTCACACAATAATAGTAGTCACGACCATTAGTTCAGTACCAAGTCATGGAAATTGAATGCCCAACACTTGTTCTAGAAATGATGTCATACCAAATAATCTGTAGTATAGATAGATTTCGGCGTAGATGTATTACGTTGTACACTTTACTAGCACAGATAAATTGCCAGATAGTGTTTTTCAAAATTATACTAGTGCGACAAAATTCAAACAAAATGGCATAATGTTTCACACCAACTTCAATGGATTAGTTATCAAAAATTTTATTTGGTCAGTTGCTTATATATACTATTTTGCAGTCTTCCAATCAACGGTCAAAACCGGCAAACTAAACTAGTTTCCATGTTATTCTGTATATTAAAAGTTGTATTTAGTATGAATATTTTTGTCGCAGTAGTTTGAATAATTTTGAAGTATTGCAATAAATTTGTCGCACTATGAATAAATTTGTCGCACTATGAATAATTTTGAAAATACTGTATTCAATAGGAACAATTTCAACTGATTGTTACATCAAACAAACTGCTCAATGTACAGTCAAAGCAACCTAAAGATATTGTGTATACTTCAAAGACTGCATCCAGTATCTCTCTAAAATAGGACGTGACATTTCATTTCTTCACTCCAAATAAAGTTCGCACACTAATGAATTGTAGTCAATATACTCAAGACAATTGTGGGATTGTAGATGATTATAAAGATTTTCACAGATCATTATAATAGATATCACAGATCATTATAAAGATTTTCACAGATCATTAAAATACTCATAGAATCAATTTTAAATTATTATCCAATATTCTGCTGGATGGTCCTCCCAATTGAACTCTTCGTATCAGATTTTAAAGGCTCGCCCAAATTTTCACTGGACCCATTTATACTTGGAGAAAGTCGGTCTCGGATCCGGTCGCCCAACGAAAGCCGCTCCCGAAGATCATTTCCTAAACCCGTGAGATTCGTCGAAGAATGGTGTCTAGAAACAGCTCGTGAAGAGCGCACTGAAGGCAAGTGCAGCAGACTGTTGAGCAACGACTCGGCTCGGATAAGCTCGTCGCTCCGGAGTGCTACTTGGCCCTCGTCAAAGTACCCGTAGCCTCCAAGGTAGTAGTAATCTTTGGTTTCAGGTTGAAGCGTCTCGTGGTCTACCTCAGCATTGGGAGTAGCAGCAAAAGCCAAGTCAATGGGATGTCTTGTCAGAGATAAATTCAAGTCCACTTTGCTGAGCTCCTTTTGCAAGCGCAAGTGCTTGAGCTCATCCTTTCTGTTCTGAGAGTCTGCAGCTGCCATTACCATATCGGCCTCGTTGGCCACAATCTCTTTGATTCCTGCCATTACTGACTCAAACGTATCCAAAAGCCGCTGCGTCTGGCGGTACTTGGACGACACAGTAACCACCACTTTATCCTTGTGTATGATGTAGCCAACGCCAAAACCCTGGTCGATGGCCGGGGAAATGCCAAAGAGCCGAAGTGCCGGGTTGCCACAGTTGGAAATGAGGATTTCTGCATTCAAGAGCTTCTCGAGAAGATTGCTGGAGAAAAGAGGGATGGGCTGAGCATGTAACGAATCCAAATCACCTATTGGTTCTAGTCCCGTGCCGCTATTGATGCGGTTCAAGTTCTCTGCGGCCTGTGGTTGGGAGAAAACCTGGGAAATGGCATTGAAATGCCGCTCAAACCCCTTTCCGGCCATGGTGGCCCGGTACTGGTCCGTGTGAGCCGCACAACTTCTCTTGAAAAAGTCCCATTTCTTGGAATCATCGTTGCACGAGATAAAGAGTTTGACAAGATGCGCTATATCATCAGTCTGGACAGCAATGAGCTCAGTACGGGCATCTCGGAACTTTCGAGTGGTGATGGGTTCCAAAGTATTGGCCATTTTGCCATATAACGCATAGTAGGCAATCTGGAAGCCGATCTGGAGAAACGAGTCGGTGGAGATGCCAAGCTTGGAAAGAAGATGCGTATTGAGCTTCATGGTGAGCGTCTTCAGTTCGTGTTGGTTGAGCAAATCGGCCAACCGAGTCTCTGAAAGGTGCACAAGATTGACGATTTCTGGAGTCATGGTGAAATGCAACGGCTTGACACGAGGCTTGTTTGCAGATTCAAGTCCCAGCACAAATTGGATAGAGCTGTCAAAAAGAGTGCTCTCAGCCCCGTTGATGTTCTTGGCTAGCTTCAAAATCAGGTCCGTGTAGATATCACTGATGAACCGCAAAATGGCCGTGCTGTCCATGGTCGACAGCTCCCATACCACTCCGGCGGTGGCATTTTTGGTGATGATGAGCTGTAACTTATCGTACCATCGAGACGTGCACGAGCCCACCTGGATGTTTGTTCCCGGTGCTAACATTGACAGCCCATGGGAGATGGCCCAGGTTTTTTCCTGATCGCTAACAGGACTCACAGTATCATCCAAAACAACCACAAAAAGCGCATTGTCAATTGTTTGGGCCAAGTCTGGGCTTGACCGTGCAAGTTCATGGCGTGCAGTGGTCCATTGAGTGTAGGTCTGAGTTGTGATGGAGCCAATGCCACTGTTGACGGATTTGGTTCGGTCGACAGAATTTGCATCGGCCAAAATGGCTTCCACTTTTGCAGCCAAGTCAGTATCGTTGAACCAGATTTGGTGGGCAGGCTTTTGTAGCGGGTCAGCATTATCATTGGCTTCTGTGAGAACATCCAACGCGTAGTACTGGTTGTTGCAAATAAACACCACGTGGCGGGAATCGTTGAAGTGGCGGTATTTTTTGATGGTCACTGAATGGTGTTTGTCAGGCACACGGGTAGTTCCAAACAAGTTGCGGTAGCAATTCATGGTCAAGGGCTTTCCAGACTTGGGCGTGACGTCCGGTTTCAAGGTGCCGTTGCGCATGGTCACAATGAACTTGAGCGACGAGTTGATCAACGACGCTGCCCGCTGTGCTTGGTTGGGAGGATTGATGGTCATGGCGTAGGGATCTTCTTCCAACACAAGGTAAGGGTTTCGTGGCAAGATACCACCGCGGATCTCGCCGTAGATTCCAGGGTAACTATCGCCACTGATGCTGTTCAAGTAGCAGGTGACATGCGGTTGTTTGGCAGCAGTTTCCAAGTGTTTTTGAATCAATGAGACTTGGGGATGGCTTAGACACTGCGATGATTCATGTAAAAGTTGGTCATATTCCTCGGCGGTAAGAAGGGGTTTCAAGGCGCTTAGAATTTGTTGGATAGAATCTGCCAAGCTAGGGACGGGGAGTTGAGGCACGTTTGATTCAAGGCGAAGAATAGCGTCCATGGGGAGTAAATGAAGTATGGATATGGAGTAGGGATGTGGAGTATGGATATGGAGTATGGATAGCAGTATGGTTTATGAAGATGGGGAAGGGGTATTGAGCTGTTTTATACTGTGGAGTACCCCGGACATAACGAGTTCGCGAATTGTGGGGGTGCTCTACATGCAGGACAATATGGAAACCTGTATATAATCATTGTTGGGTGCGCAACGAACAAACAAAATTATTCCAGTGCGACAAAATTATCCTTAAAAATTCAACCTTAAAATTCAACCTTGAAATTACTGAACCTTGAAATTATTCAATCAATATTCAAATTATTCAAATCAAATACAAGTTTTATACCATAGAAATTATGTCGCTTTGACAAATTGCAAGACTCCAAATCTAGTATTTATGACAATCGTCCAGAAATGAATTTTCTGTATACCGTATTTTTCGAAAGTATTTAAACCAGTGCGACAAAATATTGTTGCCAATATTTCAAAATTATTCCACCAATATTTCAAAATTATTCCACCAATATTTCAAAAATATTCCACCAATATTTCAAAAATATTCCACCAATATTTCAAAAATATTCCACCAATATTTCAAAAATATTCCACCAATATTTCAAAATTATTCAACCAATTTCAAAATTATTCAAACAATTTCAAAATTATTCAAGGAAGAAAAATTTTGGAATGAGGTAAAAAATTTTGGAATGAGGTAGCAAAATTTTGGAATGAGGTAAAAAGTTTTGGAATGAGGGGGCAAAATTTTGGAATTGAGGCTTTGGATGATTCTGGTAATGATGCAATTCAGAATGGAGAGTGGTTTTTTGGACTCCTTCAGCCGCACTTCATGGCCTTTTCGCACCGAGGCAATGGAGTCGATCAACGTGGTTTACTAAGCTTGAGGTTTGCTAGATGAAGAATAAGCTTGAGGTCGGTATTTCAAAATTATTCAAACTAGTGCGACAAAATTATTCAAAGCAAATGGCAATATTCACACCAACTTTTAATAGTATTAATAATCAAATATATAATCTGGACGATTATAAGTAATCAAATATATAATCTGGACGATTATAAGTAATCAAATATATAATCTGGACGATTATTAGTAATCAAATATATAATCTGGACGATTATTAGTAATCAAATATATAATCTGGACGATTGCTCTCTTACTATTCTTGGAGGACCAATCAACGTCGAAACGGACAAGACTAAAGTAGTTTCATGTTATGCTATATTAAACTTTAATTTGGATTGAATAATTTGAAATATTGGTTTATTTTGTAGCACTGGTTTGAATAATTTTGGAATATACTGTGACTCAAATTTCAACCCCTGAAAGTCACTGGGTATGCCCGACCTTTGCCTTCTTTCATTGTTTTGATAATAATGATGTTTGGTTCCTGTATTCTTGGTCCCATCTCTTCTGTTGCCAGCCTCAGTGGAATCTGATATAGTAGTCCTTGATTCCGTGAAATAAACCCTCTATGGATCCTTTTATACTTGGCTGCTTCTTTATCTGCGCGAGATGTACGGGTGTACATACGAGGCCTGTCTACTATGTTCCTGTGTCCCTTTCAATGGTCCACTCCATGTTCACTACGAGGCCTGTCTACTATGTTCCTGTGTCCCTTTCAATGGTCCACTCCATGTTCACTACGAGGACTGTCTACTATGTTCCTGTGTCCCTTTCAATGGTCCACTCCTTGTTCACTACGCGGCCTACAGCAACTGCAGGCAGTTGCAATATAAAATCCTTGCTAAAAATACCTGCATATACCCGGCAACTTACCCGGGGCTTTAGATTGTGCCTGCTGCGGGTGTGCATAGAAACGGCATTTGGGCGGCAACCGCTGCATGGTCTATATATACATACCGCATGCTCTCCTCAACGGGCCTGCGCCTCCGGAATGAGATACACTCCCTCGGCATGACGGAGGGGCACCGAGCCCCGAGCCCCGAGCCCGGCCAACTTTGCTGGTGCTTTAGCGACGACCCAAAAGACACATGATAAGTGGGATGTACGGGTTTCCGGGAATTATTGCAGGTACTATTGCATAATCACGTGCAATACTTTAATTTATCTATTTATTGTCTATCTTAATCATCATGCATGCAGCTAATGGCGGAGGAGAGGGGGAAGCAGCACAATGTGCAGGAAATGGGGGAGGTCGCCCTGTTGTGGAAGTGGATAATATCCATACAGAATCTGGGGAATATGTAAATGTGGCAAGACCTGCAGAGTCACATTTGAGTGGTGAATTGGACTAGTTTGGTAAACCGGGGAGCTTTGATAAACCGGGGATCTTTGGTATTCCGGGGATCTTTGGTATTCCGGGGATCTTTGGTAATCCGGGGATCTCTGATAATCCGAGGACCTTTGGTAATCCGGGGACCTCTGATAATCCGGGGACCTCTGATAATCCAGGGACCTTTGGTAATCCAGGTACCTTTGGTAATCCGGGGACCTTTGATAATCCTGAGAGTACTGAAATTCCGGTCTCTGGTATTCTGGTCTCTGATATTCTGATCTCTGGTATTCTAGTCTCTGGTACTCCGGTCTCTGGTACTCCGTTCTCTCGTTCTCCAGTCCCTGGTACTCCAGTCTCTGGTACTCCAGTCTCTGACTTTCCAGCGCGCTTTGGGATTCCGGAGTTCTCTGATAGTTCAGAACCGCAATTGAAGACTGAGAAGTCTTTCCCAAATCATAATTCTCATAAACATACCCCCCATTATTCTTCATATCATATGCTTTTGCCTCATCCATAAAAGCCCGTATACACCGCCAGCCAGTGTCGGTTCGGAAATGACGAGACAAAGCATCTGACCTAGCAAAGCTTTTTCCACAACCCCAGCGGGTCACTCCATCCTTCATCAATCCCGTGCACTTGAAGTTTTTGAGGCCTCCATGTAACTGTTCATGGCGGGTTTTATCATGAGACCTAGCAAAAGCTTTGGGACATTTCAGACACTTGAATGGACGGTCGGTGGAGTGTGATCTTGAATGACTTTTGAGGTTGTATAACTTTAAGAAAGATTTGCCACAATGGTCACATACATACGACAGGGAGTGTTTTTTGCGGCCTTGCGATTGAGGGAATTCTGAGGGAGACAGGGTATCGAAGGTGCGCGAGTGACCCTCCTCTTGAGTGGACTCCTCTTGAGTGGACTCCTCTTGGGTGGACTCCTTTTGAGTGGACTCCTTTTGGGTGGACTCCTTTTGGGTGGACTCCTCTTGGATGGACTGACCGATGGACTCTCCTTGGGTAGACTCCTCTTGGATGGACTGACCGATGGACTCTCCTTGGTTGGACCCGCACTGCCCTCCATTGCCACACTTGGCATCCTCAAATCCGCGCTTGGCATTTCTAGAGCCACACTTGGCATTTGCGGATATATCGGATTCTCCCCCCTCAGAATTGCCACCCTCCCTTCTTTTTGCTTCCCCCTCATGAACACTCAATGGACTTTTGCATCCTATGATTGGTGGAGAACTTGGAAGTTTATGTTTTGGACTGCCGGAGTCCTGAAAAGATGGCTGCAAAAGCGTATTTCTACCCTTGGCGCTAGCACCCAAAGAAACTACCAGAGTACCAAAGTAGTCTTCTTTATGGGGCGGAGGAGGAAGGAATTGGAAATTGTTCAACAGTGGAACTGACTGCAGTCTGAAGGTTTTGGTACGGTTGGTGCCAAAATTGGTGGCGGCTGAAACTGAATTGGCCTGCTGGGCTTGGGTGTTTTGATACATGGTACTCATAATGTCAGTACCCAAAAATTTATTGTTGAGAGTTTGAATTGTTGCAATTTAATGTTTCCTCAAGGATGCCAACACAGAAATGAGAAAATTGTGGATATGAGGATGGAAGAAAAATGCGACTACTCGCTATTGAAGACCAAAAAAAGTGAATGATCAATCACACGGCGAGCGATGCGTTATTATATGCTTTCACGAAGGTGTGTGTGCCGGCAATTGAAGGTGCAGCTGGCGCTCAAACGTGCATTGCATGAGCAGTTTACGCATGGCCTGCACATCGGCATTTGACCGTGTGCGCGCGCGCTCTGCCATCTGGTGTTCGCTCCTCTATCTTTGCGAATTTTTGCTTATCGGGCAAGGCTTAGCTGCGCCAACGCATGACACATTTCCGTCGCCCATGTGCATTCTGTGGCCCTGCCCCACTCCTTTGAGTCCTGCATATGGCCCTGCATTACTGCTGACACGCTGCACTTGCAGGACGTTCCTTTGAGCGAGTGGTTTCATTCCCCTTTAGGCAATTTAAATTTTGACAGATCGCGAGGCCGGCGTAAGCCAAAAATAGTAAGTACGCTTTGTACCGGGTTACATGAAAATTTTGTGAGATTTTCAGTTCATTCCATCTCAATCCAATTCATTCCAATTCATTCCAATTCATTCCATCTCATTCCATCTCATTCCAATTCCATTTCCGAAAAAGCCTCATCAGTTGCTACCTCAAATCTGGAAATTCCATTTGCGAGGTGTGGAGGCTGAGGCAATGCAGGGGTGCTTCATAGATTCGCGTGAACACGGCCTATTGGGGAATGACGACTGCATGTAAGTGGCTCGCATATGGCGCGCGCGTGGCCACAGCCCAGACACATTTTTGACGTGCCAGCATCTGCACAAGCTGAACAAGATAGCGTGATGCCAGCGGTCGAGCGTGAGTGCCTTGGGATGTCATAGCAGTGCATGCAACATCAATTACAGCATCCTTTATGAAACATATTTTGTCTGACAAAAAGATTATTAAAAATTGAATCTGTCACAAAGATTGTGAAGATTGTCACAGAATTGAATCTGTCACAAAGATTGTGACTAAATTGTGACATTCTCAGAATTGAGATGTAGCGCGGAATTCAGTTCACTCAAAATGCAGTCCACTCCTGCCACTGCGGCATCTAATTCCAGGCACCGGCATCTAATTCCAGCCCGATATTTGTCACCTTTCGACGCTGGTTTTAAGCCATGCGTGATACAAGGGTATGAAGAATATTTGAAACATGTTGACGTGGCAAAGCTAATTATAGAAATATCTATTGTCTATTGTGACTTTACATCGGAAAATTGAATATAGAGTTGTTTATTTGTTGCAAATGTACATAATAGATAGTGTATCTGGCTATAAAGACTATTAATATAACTTCTACTCTGATGGTTCGCGCACGACCTGAAAGAATAACAGTACTAAATTCAGAGTGGACTCAAGGAGGCACTAAAAATCTAATACTATTTCAAATGTCTACCTCATTGCCAAACTCAGAATAATCTCTGACCGGTATTGCACACCGTAGAATGTCCATAGGTACCATAAGCATCAGATATATAGACTATTAAAGCAATAGTTTATAAATATTCTATACTGTATACAGACCACAGATTAACATTTTTAAAACTATAGACTTACACTGTTAAAACTATAGACTTACACTGTTAAAACTATAGACTTACACTGTTAAAACTATAGACTTACACTGTTAAAACTATAGAACACTTTATAAACTATAGACTAACACTTTATAAACTATAGACTAACACTTTATATACTATAGACTAACACTTTATAAACTATAGACTTGGTAGAATTAATTAACCTAGTTAGACTGTTATAGAGACTGCGCGATACTGAAAACTCTCGCAGTTTGGAACAGTCAGGATTTTAAAAATTCAAGCAGCGCGCAAAATCAAGCCCTACAAAATCCCTACAAAATTCAAGCCCTACAAAATCCCTACAAAATTCAAACCATTGGCCCAAAATCAAATCACTCCTACATTCGTACCCTTCAAGATTCTTTCAAACCAATTACAAGTTAAGGTATATAACAGCAAGGAACTACTTTATTCTGACACTTGTCTTCAAAATGTAATAGATGAGTCAATTCTTCATATTTAAATTGGTGAATTTAAAATGTGATATATTATATTCTGATAATTTCTCATAAATTGACATCACGCCATTAAAAAAATGTTTAAGAAAATGCGAAACTTTCATATTGGTCGAATTATTTTGGCGCACTGTTGAAAAAATTTGAACACTACGAAAATTTAAATTCTTGTAAATATTCTATTTCAAAATTATTCATACCAAAGGGAAAATGTTTCCTACCAACTTTTAATAGAATTCAGTAATCAGAAAATTTCTATTTGGACGATTGCTCTTATATACCATTCCTAGAGTCTTCCAATTAACGGCTAAATGGACAAAACTAAAGTAGTTTCCAAGTTATGCTGTATATTAAAACTTGTACTTGGTATGAATAATTTTGTAATACAGTATTTTTCAAAATTATTCATACCAATATTTCAAAAATATTCATACCAATATTACAAAAATATTCATACCAAGTACGAGCTCTAATATACAGCATAACATGGAAACTAGTTTAGTTTTGTCCATTTCGACCGTTGATTAGAAGACTCCAAGAATAGAATGTAATAGCAATCAGCAAGATATAAATATCTGAATATTGAAAACTATTAAAAGTTGGCTGCAACATTATGCCATTGGTTTGAATAATTTTGTCGCACTGGTATGAATAATTTTGAAAAATACTGTATTTCAAAATTTCATACCAGTGCGACAAATTATTCATACCAATATTTCAAAATTTCATACCAATATTTCAAAATTATTCAAACCAAATGGCATAATGTTTCACACCAACTTTTATAGAATTCAGTAATCAGATATTTATTATGTTGCTAATTGCTATTAGATTCTATTGTTGGATTCTTCAATCAACGGCTAAACGAACAAAACCAAAGTAGTTTCCATGTCATACTGTATATTAAAACTTTTATTTGGTATGAATATTTTGATTGGTATGAATATTTTGATTGGTATGAATATTTTGATTGGTATGAATATTTTTGATTGGTATGAATATTTTTGTCGCGCTGGTGGAACGGAAAGTTAATTGGCAAATTCCTAGTATAGGTATACAGATAGGAAATATAAGAGCGTGAAGTATGGGTACGGATCGCATGAAGGATAAACTTGAAGATTCATAAACATTAGAATGATCATATTGGTCTTCGACCATTATCACCCTTCTTCCGAAAGCAAAGGAGGAGAACTCTATGGTTAAAACTCCAACAGGTATGAATAATTTTGAAAAATAATGTATCTTGTATAAAAAAAATGGTATGAATAATTTTGAAAAATAATGTATCTTGTATAAAAAAATTGGTTTGAATAATTTTGAAAATACTATATATAGACTGTTAAAACAATAGTTTTTAAAATACTCTGTATACTGTATCTAGACCATAGACTAACACAGTTGTAAACTTAGAATTTAATATTCTGAGATCTTATCTGGAAGATTTCCAGGGACTAGACTTGGGAGTCCATCAATCAAGTGTAAACGAACAGTTTTAGTGATTTCTTGTTATCCTCTATACAACAATTTGTGAGGGGTGTTAATTTTTTTGACTTAGTTTCCATCGTTTTGTCGCGCTGGTTTGACTAATTTTGCTGGTTTGACTAATTTTGCGCGCTGGTTTAAATAGTTTGGAAAACACTGTACTACGCATTTAGTGGTAGGTTCCCTATAAGTCTCTCCCTTATCAATTATAGCCTAGACTATAAAGTCAGAAACTCAGTTAAATTTCGTCTCCTACTACCCAGTTTCAAATAATCAGTATCTTATTAGCATATCCCCGTGATATCGAGTATATTCACTCCGGAGATGTAATACCGAGTCTATAAGTGGAGTGATTAACTTGAAGAGGGAATCAATAAATTTATCAATTGGGAATCTGATTGGTGTGTAGAATTAGTTAACCCAGCTAGACTTTTCAGAGACTGCGCGTTACAGTGTTTTTCCAAATTTTTCAAACTAGTGCGACAAAATATTCAAACCAAATACAAGTTTTTTTATACAAGATAACATGAAAACTAAATCAGTTTTGGCCCTTTTGACCTTGATTGAAGACTCCCAAATGAGGAAATATGAAGCAATTCTCTAGATTAGGTTTTTAGAATATTGAATCTAAAAAAGAGTGTGACAAATCTCGTCATTTGGTTTGAAAGATTGTTCGAATTGGTATGAAACTTTTTAAATTGTATGAAACTTTTTAAATTGTATGAAACTTTTTAAATTGTATGAAACTTTTTAAATTGTATGAATAATTTTGAAAAACACTGTTCTGAAAACTCTCCAGTCTGGAACAGTCAGGATTTTAAAAGTATTCAACCAGCGCGCCAAATTTCAAACCCTACAAAATTCAAACCACTGCTCCAAAATTCAACCAAATACAGTCTTTTTCAAAACTATTCATACCAGTGCGACAAAATTATTCATACCAAAAAGCATAATGTTCACACCAATTTTTAATAATTTTCAGTGATCAGATATTTATATCTTGCTGATTGCTATTACACTCTATTCTTAGAGTCTTCCAATCAACGGCCAAGCGGACAAAACAAGAGGAGTTTCCATGTTATGTTGTATATTAAAACTTGTATTTGGTATGAATAATTTTGTAATGGTATGAATAATTTGGAATGGTATGAATAATTTTGTAATGGTATGAATAATTTTGTAATGGTATGAATAATTTTGAAAAATACTGTATTTAAAGTTTCGTGCCCCTTCAATATTCTTTCAAACCGAATACAAGTTGATGTATATAACAGCAAGGAACTACTTCTTTCTGAAACTTGACTTCAAAATGTATTACATGCAATTCTTCATATCTGAATTGCTGAATTTAAATGTGATAATTGCAATTTAAATGTGATAATTGGAATTTAAATGTGACAATTGCAATTTAAATGTGATAATTGCAATTTAAATGTGACAATTGCAATTTAAATGTGATATTTGCAATTTAAATGTGATAATTGCAATTTAAATGTGACAATTGCAATTTAAATGTGATAATTGCAATTTAAATGTGATAATTGCAATTTAAATGTGATAATTGCTGAATTAAATTCTGATAATTTCTCATAAATTGACATCACGCCATTAAAAAAATATTTAAGAGAATGCGAAACTTTCATATTGGTTGAATTATTTTGGCGCACTGCTTTGAAATTTGCACACTACGAAAATTTGAATTCTTGTGAATAATTGTCGCACTATTTAAATAGTTTTGAAAAACACTACGAAAATTTAAATTTTTGGTGTGAATACAGTCTTTTTCAAAATTTCATACGAATATTTCAAAATTCATACGAATATTTCAAAATTCATACCAATATTTCAAAATTCATACCAATATTTCAAAATTCATACCAATATTTCAAAATTCATACCAATATTTCAAAATTCATACCAATATTTCAAAATTCATACCAAATGGCATAATGTTTTACACCAACTTTTATAGAATTCAGTAGTCAGATATTTTATATCTTGCTGAAATCTGTTACATTCTATTCTTGGAGTCTTCTAATCAACGGTTGAAACGGACAAACGAAAGTAGTTTCCATGTTATGCTGTATATTAAAACTTGTATTTTGTATGAATATTTTTGAATGAATATTTTTGATTGGTATGAATATTGATTGGTATGAATATTTTCAAAATCACTGTAATTGTCGCACTGCTTGAAATAATTTGTACACTTTACGAAAATTTAATTCTTGTGAATATTGTCGCACTATTTAATAGTTTTAAAATCACTCTAAAACTAATATCCTTCCGTCTTTCAAACAAATACAAGATGTATACAGGATATCAAGGATCACCGTTCTTTATCTTCCAAGATATTTATCTACACGACACAATTCCCTAGATTATATTTCACATATTTAAATCTAATAAGTTGGTGTGGAATATTGTTTAAAATTGTGCGAAATGCTCGAAAATTTTAAAGTATTGTTTAACTATACTTTTTGAACATTTTCGCGCTGCTTTATATACTTTGAAAAACTTGCTAGTCTTAATTCCCCAAATGTACGTAATCTATACTTAGAATATTGATTTCTTTGATACCTGTTTGAGGGTGTTCTAGAGCTTCTACAATGATTACGTAATTCAGTCGTCAAGTGCCGTCAACTCATTGTCAAGAAACCTTTCTTTGTTTGATTGTCTATCGTATCTGTATGCATCTCGTCGCCGCTTTTTAGCATACAGGCTTGAGATTGTGCAGACCTCGGCTGTTCTTGCTGATCTACCTGATCAGTAACACATTATAATAATAGACTATTAGAATACATGACTATGATTATACAGGACTTGACTGTTTAGACTTCATGATATGGTCAGCTTAGATAATTCAGTTAATCTGGAGAGATGCTCATATATATCACATCCGTACATCCTAGGGTCCTGCATCCAAGCCCCCAATGTGAAGTAGATGTGTACAGTGTTTTCAAACTATTCAAACCAAGGTCACAAATTATCAAACCAATAATTAGAAGCATCTTTGATATTGTTTCAAATTAGATGCAAATTGTTAGGAATTTTATTTGTTTTGACTTCAAAGTACTGCATATAAGCAATTGTCCAGATAAAATCTGAATATTTCTTCTAATGAACGTTGTGAATATTATGTCATTTGAAATTGTGCGAAGTGGTACGAAAGAAGTACTGGTTGAAAAATTTGTCGCACTGGTTTGAAAATTTGAAAAGCATTGTATAGCAGAATACAGAAGTAAAAGTAAAAGTAAAAAAGGAAAAGTAAAAAAGGAAAAGTAAAAGTATCAAGTAGTAATATAGATACAAGTAGTCTGTCTAATATCGGAACTATCAGAATATACCTGGAAATACCACATCTAATTCACATTACTATTCTATATCCATCATACCAGTATCGATCTGTATACAGACTAGCTGATCAGTAGAATAACAGTACTAAACTAATTTAGAATACAATTATATCTGTAGTAGTACTGAACTAATTTCAAATACCACAATACATCTGTAGTACAGAACTAATTCAACCAATACTTGAAGCGACAGTATATGGACTTAAAACTAGAAGGAGTAGATCAGGAGGGGAAGTAAGCAGAAGTAATACTGGAGTAGTTTGATTTCCGAAGATTAGGTCAATATATCAGAAGGATAAAGTGATGGGCAAAACCATCAAATGAAATAACTTTTAAGGAAAGTAAGGCTAAATTATAGTCGTCTATATATACTCTGGGTCTACTAGGACTAGTCTATTAGCCTAGCCTAGTCTATTAGCATTACCTCTAATAATATATTAGCATTACCTCTATAATTCTATTAGCATTACCTCTTTAATTCTATTAGTCTACATTACCTCTTTAATTCTATTAGCTTTACCTCTTTAATTCTATTAGTTACCTCTTTAATTCTATTAGCTTTACCTCTTTAATTCTATTAGTTACCTCTTTAATTCTATTAGTTACCTCTTTAATTCTATTAGCTTTACCTCTTTAATTCTATTAGCTTTACCTCTATAATTCTATTAGCTTTACCTCTTTAATTCTATCAGCTTTACCTCTATAATTCTATTGTCTAGCCCTAAGGGTCATCTACCGTGGTTTTGTTGTGATGTGAGGAGCATATGCAGTAATATCAGCATATGTTCCGTGCACTGAACCACCCTTTATGCAAAAGGGGGTAAAGGGCTACAGCCCTCACCTCAACGTGTATTACCTGATTACTAGACATCCTAGTTATGAAGGTGTCCCACTCTTATTTGGAACTTATACGACCTTATCCTACTTATAGGTGAGAAAGAATATTTCTATATTCTTTCTCTTCAAGGACCTATTCTCGCTTATCTTATATACTACAAATTCTTTGAATATATAAGCTATACGAAGCTATACGATGTTGTTACAGAACGGTCCCCAAGGGACTACCTCGAAAGAGTTCTTCAATAGACTTCACTCTTTCTTACCAGAAGGCAGTGACTCCTACAAGGGTTGGATCCTCGATGAGGACTTACCGTTACCGGATATTGAATATGACTTAGAGGAAGTATCTTAACAGGTTTCGCTACCGGCTGCAAATTAAATACGCTAGAAGAGAATCGCGAAAAATGTCAGCGCTCATCAGTCTTTCTAAGTATTCAACCAGCGCAGAAAACAAGTCCACATTAACAAATTAGAAACCAATTCAGAAAATTAAGCCCTAATCAGATGGTATATACAGGAGAATAGAAACCGTTCAATTCCGTCTGTTTTGACTCTCATTGGTGGATCCAAATGTAGTGCATAGGTATTCTTAGAATTAAGATTTCAGAATAGTGTTTTTCAAAGTATTCAAAACAGCGCGCATTCCAACCAAGAAAAAAGTATAGTTCAAACAATTATTTAAAAGTTTCGCAAGCCTTCGCACATTCTTTCATCCAAATACCAGGTGATACAGTATTTTTCAAAATTATACCAATGCAACAAAATTATTCATACCAGTGCGACAAATATATTCATACCAAATGGCATAATGTTTCACACCAATTTATAGTTTTCAGTAATCACATATTTTATATCTTGCTGATTGCTATTACATTCTATTCTTAAAGTTTTCGAATCAACGGCCAAACGGACAAAACAAAAGTAGTTTCTATGTTATGCTGCATATAAAACTTGTATATGGTATGAATAATTTTGTCGCGCTAGTATGAATAATTTTGTCGCACTAGTATGAATAATTTTGAAAAATACTGTATATATAGGATCCAAACTAGTTTAGTTATCGGTTTGACTTTGATGGAAGATCCCAAATGGAGTAAGATTCAGAATTTAAATTTACAAAGTTGGTGTGAACCAAATATAAGATTACAGAATAAGTTGGTGTGAACCAAATATAAGATTACAGAATAAGTTGGTGTGAACAAATTATATGTTACAGAATAAGTTGGTGTGAACAAAATTGTGGATTACAGATTTTCTAATTAGTTGGTGGAACGTTAAGAAATGGTTTAAAAGATTGTGCGAAGTGGCTGAAACTTTTACTTATTATTTGAACTATACTTTTTTCTTGAACATTATCGCGCTACTTTGAATACTTTGAAACACTGATCCAGCATTCTACTATTAAGAGACTATGGTGATATTGGCAAAGACAATGGTGATATTGGGGATTAGAACTGAATTTCGAAAGAGCTAATATCAGAAATATGAGTATAAATAATCTGGATCCTGTAAGGAGAAATTACAAATAGTCATAAGTACAGTGATTTGAAAATTATTCAAATCGCGAAAATGTTCGAACCAAGAAAGAAAATCAACGCACTTGCTAAAATGTAAAACCAAGAAAGAAAATCAACGCACTTGCTAAAATATAAAACCAAGAAAGAAAATCAACGCACTTGCAAAAATATAAAACCAAGAAAGAAAATCAACGCACTTGCAAAAATATAAAACCAAGAATTTATTCTTTCGCAGTCTTTTAAACAAATACATGTACTGTTAGATTCTTTGATAACTTTAAGTGCCAGATTGTTTATTTATTCGTGCATGATTCCGTTTGAAGGGGAATCGGGTTAACTTATATAGACTTCG
>VATE01000339.1:0-12355 GCA_008065195.1 Metschnikowia amazonensis | reverse complement strand
AAAAAAAAAAATAACTTAAATAAGTTATAAAAATAAGCAATTAGCAATAATGATGTTAGCGATAGGTTCTAGTGCTTATGATTTAGCAATATATCATTTATATTGTCATGCATTTTTTAAAGCATTATTATTTATGTCAGCTGGATCAATAATTCACAGTTTTATGTCAGAAACTCAAGATATGCGTAAATATGGAGGTTTAATAGAATATTTACCATATAGTTATGTATCAATGGTTATAGCTTCATTATCATTAATGGCAATACCTGGATTAACAGGTTATTATTCAAAAGATGTGCGCCGTTTCGCTATTTATTGTCTATGACAGATTAACCATCTGTTTAATATTTCTCTATATTATATTACTGACACTGTACTTAGGTTTAGGGGAAATCCCAATACTGACAATAGCATGTACAGCAAAAAGATTTATGAATATTTAACAATAAAATATTCTTTAAATTTAGTCAAAGATTCTATGATTAAAACTAGACTGTTTGAACTTCAATTTCTTATCAACTCATGAATAGGTTGGCAACTAAACTGTATTAAGTTGTTTCTAAAACAATTAAATTTTGTATCTTTGGATTTAATTAAGAGAGTTTTAGAGATATTATACCAAGGTATAAGTAAAGAAATGAGTGAAGAATCTAAGGAATCGGGTCAGACAATTTATAGAAATACGGGATTACCTAAGGGATATTTATCCTATGGTAACGGAGGATCCATAGTACTATTTAATTCATACTTTATGTATTTAAATATATCCGCCAATGGCGGTGGAAGGGATCTAAGTATTAATAAATTATTTAAACGTTTTAACTGTAGCAATGCTACTCCTAAAGTTTTAACTGATTTAAATAAATTATATGTTTATTCATCAAAAAATAATAATAATATAATAAAAAAAGATAAAAGAATTTATAGTAAATTTATGTTAAATAAAGATTTATTTATTTTAGCTTATAATAATTTAAAATATAATAATACAAATATATCATCCCCTATATATAGGGATAATTATCTATTTAATATATCATCTAATAATAAAAATTTAACTTTAGATATTATGTCTATAAAAGTTATTAATAAAATAATTAATTCTTTAAAAAATGAATCTTTTAAATTTAAATCTTATAAAAATAATGCCCGTCCTTCGGACGGGTATATTAAAAGATCTAATAGTGATATTAATCATTTTAATGATCATATAAATCATGATATATTAGTTTTAGAAGTTATGAGAATAATATTAGTAGCTATATTTGAGCCAACTATTAAATACCCCTACAAAGCTTTTAAAAAAACAATCTTAAATGAAGGGGGCCAAAGGCCCCCCTTCTTTCTCGGGCTTTCTCTTAATAATCCTCATTCTGCTTTAAAATATATTTTTTTTTATTTTAAAGGTTTTCATTGAATTATTAAAGGTGATTTATCTTATTATTTTGATAATTTATCCCCTTTCGGGGGATATAATCATCGTAATTTAAATCAAAATTTATCCATTAACCCTACTCATATATTATTAATGAAAATTATTGAATCTAAAATTGAAGATAGAAAATTTACTAATTTAATTAGGAAATGTTTAAATAGTGGTTATTTTGTATTTAAATATAATAATAATATTTCTGGTAGTCCTAAAGGAACTATTATTAGTCCTATTTTAGCTAATATTTATTTTAATCAATTAGATGAATTTATTTTCTCCAATAATCCTTATCCTAAAAATGAGCATTTATTCGTTAATCCTACACACCCAATGGGTGAAAATACTATATCTAATATTTCCCACTCATTGTATAGGCATAATAATTTAAATATTCCTTTGGGATATAATCATAATTTAAAAACTGGGATTAATTTTAATAAATTAGAATATGTACGTTATGAGGATAAATTTTTAATTGGTTTAAAAGCACCCTATAAAGAGGTTTTAGATTTAAAAATAAAAATTAAAAATTATTGTAAAACTATTAATTTGGATTTTAATTATAATAAATTAGATATAATAAATTTTAAAAGAAATAAAGTTGAATTTTTAGGTACTTTAATATCTATGAAAACTTATTTATATAAAAAAAATAAGAAAGTAGATAAATTAAATCAACACTCTTTATTAAAGAAAAAGGATATAATCAAAAGGGATTTTATATTATTAGAAGCTCCCTTACATTCTATTTTAAATAAATTAAGAGAAAATAAATTTATTAAAGGTTATTTACCAAATCCTAAATTTATTTGAAAAAATTATACACATAAACAAATTTTATTTTTATATAATCATATTTACTATTTATTTCTTAATTATTATTCTTTTGCATTTAATAAAAAATTATTATCTAGAAAAATTCATTATTATCTTATTCAATCTTGTGCTATGTTACTTGCTTCTAAATTTTCTTTAAAAACTCGTAGGCAAGTATTTAAAAAATTTGGTTCTTTTTTAAGTTTATCTTATAAATTTAATCCTTTAAATGAGCATAAAACTTTATATTCAAGTTTTGTAAAACCTGATTATAAATTAAATACTTTAGATTTTAAAAAATATATAAATGATAATATATCATTATTATATAAAAAATAAAACCTTAGTAAAATTAAATAAATGACAAAAAAAACAAAGTTTGTATTTTTTTTTTCTTAGGGAGTTATTATATCCCGCCCACCTAAGGTGGGCGGGAATTTGAATTTTATCTTTTTTGAATTTTCATTTTCAAAATTATTATCATAATCTAAATTTTTTTTTAGTTATTTTTGAAGATAATTTATTAAAATATTACCTACCATAGGTGGTTTTATCTTCATTTATTTTGAAATAATATGGTGAAAGCCGTATGATAGGAAACTATCACGTACGGTTTGGGAAAGAGATTATATATTTCCGTAAATTTGGATTAAATTTATCCAAATGGATAAATATAAATTTATAAAAAACATAATATGTATTTACCCGGGGCATATATTATCTTAGTTCACATAGTTATTGAATCATTATATGGTACTTATACATTAAGTGGATATATTATGTATTTCATTGCAACAGCTTCTGCTACATTAACTGCAATTTATTCTTTAAGAGTATTATATTTAACTTTTTATAATAATCCTAGATCTAATAAATATTCTTATGGATTTGTACATGAAAGTAATTGAATGTTAATACCTATGACAATATTAGCTATTTATAGTATTTTCTTAGGTTATTATAGAGATAATGTTATATTCCATTTAAATTTAGGTTTACCACATACTAATACTTTTATAGAAACTGAATTTACTATCCCTACTATTTTTAAATATTTACCTATGATCTTAGGTTTATCATTATCTTTATCTTTAGTTTATATTTATGAATTTATGTATAAAATATCTCATAAATCATCTATTTATAACTATTTTAATCAACGTATTTATTTTGACCAAATATTAAATAACTTAATAATTAGACCAGTCTTAATTTTTGGTGGTTATTTAAATGAATTAACTGATAATGGTTTATTAAAAGTTCTAGGTAGTACCGGTATTGGTAGATTAATCCTTCATGTACCTATTATTATAATTATTAATATTATAATTATTTTAATTATCAATATTCTTCCTTAAAGATATACCCTAAAAATATAATATAATATCTTTTATATTTCTTAGATTTATATCTTTTATATTTTACACTCTTAGGTAATTATTTATACTCTTTTTATCTAGACTCCCTATTTTATTTACCCTTTGGCTTATTTATCTTATACCTAGTTATAAAATATACATAGGGGCCATCGGAATCTATTTTTTATAAGGCATATATGATATAAACCCATTGGCAAAATTTAATATAGATATCTAATAAAAAACAAAGTATAAAATGAAAACCTATAAATATCCAAATAGGATATAATCATAATTTATATATTCATATATTTTCTATATATTATTCACCTCAGTTAGCCCCATATAATTTTCCGGGCCCTCCTTCGCTTCAGGTATTATTTTTAGTTAGTAATAACTTAATTTTCCTTCGTAAATCAATTTTATATTTCTGAAGTTTATCTTCAATTTCTTCTAGAATATCTGTTTTTAATATTTTTCTAGTAAGAATTCGTAGTCTTTGGGCATTGTACGTTATTTATTAATCAGTTGTGATTTATATTATCAAAACAACCTTTAATGTCTGCATCGATTATATATTGAGTATCATATATGATTTTTTTATCTTTTTGTGTTACTCTTTCGTATAGTCAATCTGGTACATTTATTTGTTTCCTTCTACCTTTAGATGCTGGGATTGTAATCTTTATATTGTTAATAGGATCAATTTCATCTAGTGGAATCGATTTATTATCAATTGTGGGAATATCAAGCAACATTACGCTTCATTTTCATTTCTAGATAAGTTTTATCTTTAAGAGTCAAGGTTTTCCTTATACTGTTGTATTGTAACCTATTATGAATATATGCAGTTGCTTGATGAGCATTTCTCCCCGGTCTATAACCAAAAGATAATTCATTTCCTAGTGGTTCCATATAAGGTTCCATAATAAGTATTAAAAGCATTTGCAGACCTCTATCTAATATCGAAGGTATTCCTAGTGGCCTAAGTTTACCCTTAGCTTTTGGTATTCAAACTCTTAATGATCCTATTGGTTTATAATTCTTTAAGCTATTATTCTTAATGTAATTACAAATTTTGAATTTCAGTTCATTATTATATTTCTCATTTTGATGATGTTCGTTATTAGCAAAACCTATTGGATTGGCTTTAATTTCTATCATGAGATTTTTAATATGTGTAATATATATTTTACCAGTTGATGTTTTTAAAAATCTACGTAATAGTTCACGTTGATTTAGATTATCAATTCCTTTACGATTAATAGCTTGATCATTTTTACCTGAGGCTAATGATATTATTCTTTTATAATGATTATATCTTGGTATTAGGTATTCCTTAGCTCCAGCTGTATCATTATCTTCAAAAATACGAGTATTTTTTTTTAGGCTAAATTATCTACTCCAGGTGTTTTTGCTCCTTTAGTCTTAGTGACTAATAGTACAGCTCAAACTTTGTAAATAATGTTTTCTATGTTGTTTTTCGCTTCGGTTAAGATATCATCTCTTAGTTCTTTGTTTTCTACTTTTTTCAATTATAGTATTTGAAAATTTATTTCTTATATTATACTTCACGTGGTCTTCAGATTTTAAAGTGAATTGATTAAATTTATTTAATTCATTTTCAATTTTATTAACTTTTGTTAATAAGATAGAATCTGATTTTTCAACAATTTTATTATTATTTTTATTTAAAATGTCATTTTCTAGAACTTCATTTGAGTTTTCGATAGATTTTTGTAACATTTCATCTATCTTAATTTGAACGTTAAGATATATTGTAAACTTTATTGCAGTTTGAGCATAATTCAAGAAAGTAGAAAGATTGATATTTAAATTTATACCTCTCTTTACCATAGATGCTTCATCGCTTTTATCATCTAAGATTCAAACAATGTTTGAGTCTTTTTTATGTTTAACTACGTTTTCTTTCAGTATTGGAGTTAACACATTTTCTAATTCTATTTTCATTTCTTCTAATCTTCCTAAGGCATCTTGATTAGTAGAATAAGAACGTCTTTGATTTAAAACCTGTACTCCAATATTCTGAGTTCTCGACATACTATTTATATTAACTATTTTATAGTTAAATTTCGCAGTATCTAATCTCTGAATGTTATAGTTATTTATTCCATTGCAAACCGTTAGTACCCTATGGGAATCTAAGGTCCAAGTGATTATACTAATTATTAAATTAGTAATGTTACTTAGAGATTGGCTCCTTACCTTATCTTTCGTTTCTTTAGATTTTACTTCTAAAGTGCTATTTAGTAGCTGAGTTATTGTGCTCTTATTCCCTTCGTCCCTGTAAATCTCGGTGAAGTTCATGTTCTTAAAATTCAATCTTACGCTGAGATATAAATCAAATGAACTTTTGTTAATTGAGTGTCTCTCAATCGTATTGGTATAGTGAGTCAACAGACTGTAACTTCACAATAATATATACCCAGTATTTGCTAATTTGATTATCTATATATTAAAAATCATACAAAATAATTAAAAATAAAGCGATAACGATAATTCCTCCGATTTAAAATATTAAAATTTAAATAAAAGAAGAAAGAATTAACAAAAACCCCAAAAAAGTAAAAGATAAGTTTATAAAAATTATAAATTTATCAAATGCCCCATTAAAATATAATCTTATATTCAAAGTATGTATTTTTTTTCGTGATAATATTTTAAAGTTATTTTCTAAAATATGCCCTCGTATTTATCTGTTATCATACCTTAGATTTATCTAAAGTGTATAATTGTGTAATTTTATTTTGTATTATTATATGAATATTTGTAAATACCCTAATTTTAAAATTATATCCCTAATAATATACTTATAGATAATATATATTATTTCGGGCGGGTATTTATTAAATTATGATAAAAATTATACTTCTATACTAAGTATATATATAATTTGGTTAATTGAGACTATTTATAATTTAGTTTTTAATACTTTAACTTTATTTATATAACGTCTTTCTAAATTTAAAGCTCCTAAATTTATTTCATAAACAAAAGCCATAACTAATGTTAATAAGAATAATATTAATATACTTAAACCATATATTCCGTTAGTATATGCACTTACTACATAAGGTAATATAGAAGATATTTCTAAATCAAATGGTAAGAATAAAATAGCAACTAAAATAAATGCTACACTAAATGCAGATCTAGATTGTTGATATGATGTAAATCCACATTCAAATGGTCCATCTTTTTCTATATAAGAATTTGATGTTGATATTAAATAATTTATTAATATTAATACACAAGCTACTATAGGTGCTAAATATATATAAAATGTAAACATATTATATTGTTATTAAATATAAACCTTCCGAGATAAATGGTAAAAATATAAAGAAACTTATTAATAATATTGTTGATATAGATATCATATATGCTAATGATACATTTATATTATTATTTCCTTGATTTATATTTTCAGTTCTACTTGTTATTAATACTTTAATTATATTTGCATAATAATATGTAGCAATTACACTACAAATTATTAAAATTAAACTTTCTAATATATAATTATCTTGTAATGCACTTATTAAAATATATAATTTAGCATAAAAACCTGGTAAAGGTGGTATTCCTATTAATGAAAATAATGCTAAGATCATACATATCGCTAATGTTAAATTTGGTAATTTTAATTGATTAATATATATTAATGGTGATCATATTGATATAGGTTTATTTATATATTGACTTGCAGCTAATATACTTAAAAATAATATAATATGTGTTAATGTATATTGTATTAAATATATATAAAATGATATATCAAAAGTTATTATAGATAATAAAATATATCCAAAATTTAATAAACCACTATATGCTAAAATAGTTTTTATATTTATTTGAAATAAAGGTTTATATGAACCTATAAATAAAGATAAAAAAAAGAAAACTATAAAAATATAATGATTAAAAAATATAGCATTTGTAAATATTCAAGATGATATTGATAATTTAGCTACTATACTTATATAAGCTGTTATATAAGTTGGTGCATAATTATAAACTGCAATACTTCAACGATGTAAAGGAGCTAATCCCATTTTAAAGAATAATGCAATTAATAATATATCAAAATAAGTATAAGCATTATTTATAGAAGATAATGAATAAAATATTGAGATATCTGATAAATTAGTAGAACCAGTTAAAGAATAAATAAAATAAGAAGCTAAAAGAATTATAGCGGAAGCTACACCCCCCATTAAAAAGTATAATAGAGAAGCTCTTGAAGCATTATAAGATCTATTATGTAAACCTGTTAATAAATATAAAGAATAACTTTGTAATTCTACTATTATATATAAAGCTAATAAATCATTAACTAAAGGAAATAATAATAAACCTATACTATTTGCTAATATTAATAATATTAAATATGGAGATAATAATGTTGATTCTTTATTTTTTGTTGATATACTTGTATTATATATTAATAAACCTATTATTAATAATAATAATAATATTATTATTGGTAAATTATATGATGTCATATTAAATCAACTATTAAATAAAGTATATCCTGGTATTAATGTTATTATATTTATTGAATTTATAAATAATATTAATACAAAACTTATTACTATTATCCCTAATCTATTTATTATTATTGAATGCCCTATTTTTGAACTTTTTATTTCTTTGTCACTATCTTTTTCAATAGAACTTGTATAAGTTGAAAATACTAATAAGGTTAAAAATGATGAAAATAACATCTCCTAAACTTTATTTCTCTTTTCTTTCCCTTATTTCTTTATTTTCTATTTCCCCTTATTTATTGATTAATTCTATATTCATCCTATATATAACATATAATATATTTATTGATAAATGTTATATATTTGGAATCCCATGATTTTATTCCTAATTTTCCATGTTTAATTTATCCATATATTTCATAAAAATAATGATAATTTACAGAGGTGGATATCTTAATTATATCCCCATTGGGGATATGATCATCCCGCTTCGCGGGATAATTTTATAAAAAATAAATAATAATTATAAATTTAGGTATTAAATGGTAGAAAAAAAGAAGATAAATAAGTTATATAAACTGTTATTTTATATGTTTTTATTTTTATTTATATAGGTTAGATTTATTAATATGGTATATATTACCTTTTTTATTTTTGGTATAGGTAAGGGGGAACTGGATTGCCCCCCCCCGGAGGGGGGGGGACTAGATATATCTACAATATGATGAATCGGGGGGGGGGAAGATATACCCCTAAAATATCATCTATATTTTATAGTTTATATATTTATATATATATATTATTTATATATTTTACCCGTAGGGATTTATAAAAATTATCTTTTATTAACTTATATAATATTCCCCCGACCTTTGGTCGGGTATATATTACTTTTTATTTATATCCTTATTTTTTTATTTATTATATTTTTATATAACATATAATTAAACATTTATATAATAATAAATTTTATAATTATAAAATTGAATAAATAAGATATCAAAAAAATGATAAAAAGAAATAAAAACTTAAAATAAACCCCCCCCTATAGGTTTTATAGAAAATATTTTTAATCCCCCCCCCTTAAGGGGGGGGGTTATTTATACTGGTCGCATTTTTACCTTATATTTCTCTTATTTTTTTATTTTTATGAAAGGTAATTTAATATATATCCTTTTGATTTATATATTACTTATAATTACCCTAACAAACCTTAAATACAAAAATGTATATAAGAAAAAATAAATAAGATAAAGAATAAAAAACAAAAAGATAAAATTTATTTTCTATAATGAGTGGAATATAATTAAGCCTAATTTAAATAAATAATAGGTAAAATTTAAATAAATCCGCCATACAAAAATAAACATTGTATATATATTTATCTTAAATGGAAGATAAAGTAAAACCAAAATAGGTTAATAAATAAGATTAAATTAAGGAATTACCAAATAAAAAAACCATTATTGATAATCTATTTTATAACTATTATATATAAAATAAAATAACAAACTCGATCAATCGAAAAAATAACAAACTCGATATATCGAAAAAATAAAATTTGTTATTATATATATATAAATTTATATATATTAAAAAAAATATCACTTAAACACTATAAGTATGTTTTTTTTTTATAAAAATATCCCTAAAAAATACAAACTTTAAAGTTTGTATTTTTTATTTTGGGGTATTTAATTGGATAAAAAATACTTTATAAAGAAGTATAATTTTTATCATATTTTCATATAAGAAATTAAATAATTGATTGCTACTATTACTTACTTTAAAGCTACAGTTGTTGTTATTATTGTTGTATTTATTCACTCCTTGACTAGTTCTATTTCAAGTTGATCTAGATTTTTTCCTTGTCCAGTTATTGATTTTAACTCCCCCTTTAAATTTTTTTGTTATACATAACAAAATTTGTTATTTTATTTATTTCTTTTTCCATTTATTATTAAATATAATAAACTATAAATTAAATAATTAATTGTAATTATGACTTATACTAATTTATTCAGGGAGCTTTCCGTCATAAGTATTTGTTCTTCATGAATTCCCTCTTTTGATTCCTTGTTTTGGATTTATAATTTATATAAATTTTTTACTAGGTTAGGCCATCCCATCAGGTTGTTGTATCTACAGCAAGATATGGTAGGTTGTTGTATCTACAGCAAGATATGGTCGGTTGTTGTATCTACAGCAAGATATGGTCGGTTGTTGTATCTACAGCAAGATATGGTCGGTTGTTGTATCTACAGCTCTATTACCGTCCTATTGCTGATTTCTTTTCCCTCATTTAAGCTTCCTTAGTTTTCTTTTTCTTCTCCTTTTTCTCCTTAGTTAATTTCACCTATAGCCCTTAATTTTTAATTCTCTACTCTATATTTAAAATTTTAATTTTTCAAATTTTAAATAAAACATATTCATATAATAAATAACTTAAGAAAAATAACTCTACATAAAAATTTTATATTCAACATAAATTATATCCCATCGTAAGTTGATTATATGGATAAAAAATTTTATCGACATATTTGATATTTTATATATATATAACTTAGATATAAAAAATAAAGTAGAGGAAATGAATTTATATATTAACTATATTTATAAAAAATATATATAAATATAATAAAAAGCCTGAAAGGAAAAAATTAATATTTAAAATAAACCGAGGATTATATAAAAAACTTAGATAAAATAAGCTATGCGCCTTTCGGCATAAAAAAAAATAAAAACTTTATAAAAATTATGAAAGAAAAAACATATAACGATAAAATTAAATAAAACATAGGGATAAATAATCCGTAAATAGAAAATAAGGTTTTAGTAAATATGCCAGTAGGATAACATAAATGACCGAAGGTTATAATATCTCAAAGGTATAATAATTGTATTGATATATAATTCGGGGACGAGCATTATATAGGTTTATTAAATTACTAAAAAATCCTAATCTCTATTTATTTACCTTTTCTTTGGCTTAATTGTTATATAATATTTTACTAGTTTAAACTTATATTATCTTCCTTATAAAAAAACATACTTTGTTTAGTAATATATATATGTTAAAAATACTTTAAAAGAAAAAATAAAGATAAGAATAAAAAAAACATAATTACCTCCCCGTTACCACGGGGAGATGATTAATACATTAAAGGGGAATAGATAAAAATAATACAAAAATATGGTAAAATTTATTATGTTATATATTTAAGGATTAATATAAATAATATAAAAATAAACATGAAAAAGGGTTTAAAATTAGGAACCGGATAAAAAGGAAAATAAAACTAAGAAACATAAAATATAACTATCAAAGATTGTTATTTTAAAGAGCCCACCTTAGGTGGGCTCATATTTAACCTTTATATTCCTTTAGGTATATATTTTTTATATCCTTAAGATATTTATTTTCAATTACTTTTAACTCATAATATGCCCATTAATAATTTTACAATTATAAACTCAAAAAAATAAGGAAATTTTAAGATAAATAAACCCTCCCAATAGGTAGATATAAAACATATGTAATATACCTTTATTAATTTAATATTAAATAATTAAGCTAAAATATATATATTAAACATTAACATAGTTCCCAAAAGTTAATGAGATATTAAACTTTATCTTTTTATTCTATATATTTATCATATCTCTATTTATTATTTTTTTTCTTTTTATTCTTTTATTAATTTTATACTTTAATTTCCACCTAAAGTAATAAATAAATTATTGCATAAAATAAACTACATAGTTTATTTTTATATTGGATGATATTATACCTGATAAAATATTAAATGTATAAATTTAGGATTTATAATTCGCATACCCGGAAATTATAAAAAAACATATACCCATCATTATAAGTTATAAATATATAAATAACCCTTAAAAGTTATAATCCATATAATTAATTCGACAAAATAGTAAGATAAATTAATTTAACCCTATTAAGTAAACCCGCTCTTCTAATAATAATATATATATAATGTATAGAAGTATGTATTATTTATGGGGTATTTATTTTACCATATATTTATTATTATGGTTAAATATATATATAATTTAATAATGTCGGTCCCGAATTAAAAATTTGGGTAAACATATATATCATTTATCCTATTAAGATATTATTATGGGGCCCCTAATTTTCACCGCCCCAAGGGCGGGTTCGAATTATGGAGGGGGCCCCAAATATAAGAAAAATAATAAACTTAACACCCCCCCCC
>VATE01000129.1:9084-35961 GCA_008065195.1 Metschnikowia amazonensis | reverse complement strand
TCTTGGAGTCTTCTAATCAACGGTCGAAATGGACAAAACTAAACTAGTTTCCATGTTATGCTGTATATTAGAGCTCGTACTTGGTATGAATATTTTTGAAATATTGGTATGAATAATTTTGTCGCACTGGTATGAATAATTTTGTCGCACTGGTATGAATAATTTTGTCGCATTGGTATGAAAAATTTTGAAAAATACTGTAAATGAACAGTTCCAAGATCGTTACAAGTTCAGAGTTACGATGACACCTGCATCACCTTGGACTTGCGAGGAAATGCTTTCGCAACCGATGTCAAATCAAGCACCTCGAAAGGGATTAATCATAGAATCAACAATCATCAACAATCATCAACCAATGGCCACAACCAATAGAATCAAGCAATAGTATCATTTCATTTAACCAATGGCCACAACCAATAGCATCAAAATCATCAACCAGTAGCATCATTTCATTTAACCAATGGCATCAACAATCATCAACCAATAGCATCAACAATCATCAACCAATAGCATCAAAAATCATCATCCAATAGCATTAAAAATCATCAACCAATAGCATCAACAATCATCAACCAGTAGCATCATTTCATTTAACCAATAGCATCAACAATCATCAACCAATAGCATCAAAAATCATCAACCAATAGCATCAAAAATCATCAACCAATAGCATCAACAATCATCATCCAATAGCATCATCTAATACTCGTGTCTGAATGCACTAATCAAGTGCAACCAATCAAGTGCGCACTAATTACAAATTATTCATGCAGTGCGACAAAATTCTTAGCAATATTTCAATTCAAACTAGTGCGACAATTCAAACCAAGAATAGATTCACACCAACTTTAATGTAAACAGAAATTGGAGTCTTCAATGAACGAACGGAAAAGTTTTCAAGTTAAACTGATATTAACTTGTTTTGGTTTGAATAATTATAATGGATAATGAATAATGGATAATGATAATATGATAATATGATAATATGATAATATGATAATATGATAATATGATAATATGATAATATGATAATATGATAATATGATAATATGATAATATGATAATATTAATTTATGATATTTTATGATAAGTTTTTCGCACTGAATATTTTGTCGCACTGGAATAATTTTGATATAGTAATTCAAATTTAAGCGAACACTATGCTCACTAAATAATCGCACATTATCAAGTAAAAACTAAATAAAAAACTAAATAAAAATCTAAATAAAAATCTAAATAAAATCTAAATAAAATCTAAATAAAATCTAAATAAAATCTAATCTTCATTCACTTCCCATTCACATTATCACTCCATTAATTTCATCAATAGTCAGTATTCGGAACCCTGCACACTGTCGTAATTTGTGCCATGGTTGCAATATCAATGCACTAAACATTCGATACTGCACATCGAAGAACATCTCTTGGCGGCCTCGTATCATTTGTTTCAGGCCAAATCGAAGAACGCGTTTGACATAAACAAACAATATGTTTTGGGATTCTACGCATGAGGAAGCCTTAATTTCGTCAAAGTAAATTTCTGGGCGTGGCCTTGCGTTTCCTGTATGGAACCTAATAATTTGAGGACTCGCGCTTTGAGCAAGAATTCCTCGGATAAAGAACATAGACAAATAGATATGATATACAGAAATAAATGATATGATATACAGAAATAAATGATATGATATACAGAAATAATATGATATACAGAAATAAATGATATGATATACAGAAATAAATGATATGATATACAGAAATAAATGATATGATATACAGAAATAAATGATATGATTATATCATTATTTATTCACTCTCGCTCTGTTCACCCCACTCACTATCAATATCACAGGGACCCATTTGCATAAATTAATATTTGAATGTAAGCAATCTCTTTATCTCTAATTACACCTCTAGCTTACCCAATCTTCTCTAGATCACCTTATCAACTTCCCACCTATTCACTCTTAGTCACTCTTACTCATTCTCTTTGTCACTCTCACTCACTCTTTGTCACTCTTTGTCACTCTTTGTCACTCACTCACTCTTTGTCACTCACAATTCCGAAACTAGAAACTATTAAACCTCGCTGCAGGCCTTCCTTGATTGGGCCGTCAAATCGCCATAGTTGGCGTCTGCTCGCTAATTCTGCACGCGGCGCCAATTAGACGAGACGTCGTCGCGTATCCATGCTTTTTTTGATGCACGAAAAAGGTACCAAACCATTCCTTTCTCCAACAATAGTCATTCCCTGTTGCCATTGTAAACATGTCAAGGGTTCTTGACGGCCCCATAAAATCCATTGTCATACCATTCATTCTGGACTTCTGCACTTCTGCACTTCAAGACTTTGACCATCTTCCCTTTTAAACCTCGCCGCCTTCCACGCGTCCTGCTCGTTTAAGCTTAACTTACGCAGTACCTGCATTAAGCTAATGCCAAGAACCTGCATATACTCCTCCTAACCTCGTAATGATCCTTTCAACTGAGCAACAAAACTCTTCCATGCTATCCCCGAGCCCCTGGATTCCAAAAAAAAAAAATCTCATCTGCATCATTTCATATTTGGCGTTTTTGCTGCACGTCACAGCTTCAAAATTGTTTCTTTTTGCATGGGTTAGTGCGTGGTCATGTAGCACCGCTTATTTTAGACTTGCACCGCGTACCTGGACAACTTAGTCTGGACTCGAAACTTTGCAATTCCTGGAATTCTATAAAAGGAGGCAATCCCTTCCGTTACATTTGCTTTTCTCTTCACAGTTTTGCAATGAAGCCCACATCTCCTTTGGTTGTCTCGGCTTTGGTTTCTGCCGTGTATGCAGTCTCTGGCTGCAAATTCGATAATGTTGTCAGCAAAGGTTTCAACGCCGATTTTTACAAGTACCCTCTTTTCAACTTGTATGCAAATGACCATCCTGAGTTTTTTGTCTCGGGATACCAAGACTTCGGAGGCTATTTTGCCTCGCAAAGTGGAATCACCGATCTCCATTTTGACGGTGGAAAAGACGACTGGAACGTGGTGCAAAGAGGTTCCATTTATGGTGTCGATATTTCCGCCTCCAACTTTGCTGTTGCCCTTACTGGTTACTTCTTGGCTGAAGAAACTGGTGATTACACTTTCGAGTTTTCTGCTGATGATGGTTTTGGTGTCTTCATCGGTTCCACTGGTCCTTGTTGCGAAAATGTTAACGACACTGTCACTGAGGTTGCTCAATTCTCTGGTACCAAGGCAGGAAACTTGACTTTTGTCCAAGGTGTGGTTGTCACCAAGAGCATCACTGTTTCTATGGAGGCTGATACCTACTACCCAATCAAGATTGTTTACGTCAACGAGCTCACCCAATGGAAGCTCTTCACTACCGTCACTTCCCCATCTGGTAAGAAGGCCACTGACTTCAGTAATGTGTTCCAGGTCTCTTCCAGCGACAGGTCGTGTCCCGCTGTGACCCCGCCTGTCCCAGTTTCTAGTGATGTGCCAGTGACTTCGGAAGTGCCATCTTCTAGTGTTGACATCCCAGTTACATCTGACGTCCCATCGTCTAGTGTCGAAACTTGCACCACTATCACTGTGACCATCCCAACCAATAGCATTTTCACCACTCCAGGAACTTACACCCCAACCGACTGTGGTCATGTTCCAACCTGCACTGTTGACGTGGTTACCCCAGACGTGCCTACCCCAGACGTGCCAGTTTCTAGTGATGTTCCAGTGACCTCTGAAGTGCCATGTTCTAGTGATGTTCCAGTGACTCCTGAAGTGCCATCTTCTAGTGTTGTCACAGTTTCTAGTGATGTTCCAGTGACTCCTGAAGTGCCATCTTCTAGTGTTGTCCCAGTTTCTAGTGATGTTCCAGTGACTCCTGAAGTGCCATCTTCTAGTGTTGTCACAGTTTCTAGTGATGTCCCAGTGATTCCCGAAGTGCCATCATCTAGTGTTGTCGTTCCAGCCACTTCTGATGTTCCAGTGACTCCTGAAGTGCCATCTTCTAGTGTTGTCGTTCCAGCCACTTCTGATGTTCCAGTGACTCCTGAAGTGCCATCTTCTAGTGTTGTCCCATCTTCTGGTGTTGATACCCACACTACCACCACTGTGACTATCCCAACCAACAGCATTTTCACCACCCCAGGAACTTACACTCCAACTGACTGTGACAGTGTCCCAACCTGTACTGTCGATGTTGTTACCCCAGACGTTCCTGCTGAGACTCATGGCGCTCCACCTGTTGTTACCGTGACTGACAAGCACGAAACCACCATTACCGTCACTAGTTGCCTGGATCACCAGTGCTCGACGAAGGAAGGTATTGTTTCTGTGGTTACCACCACCATTCACGACAGAGAAACCACTTACACCACCATCTGTCCATTGACTGACGACTCTCCAGCTACCCCAGCTCAGCCACATACTGGTGAGGAGACTCCAGCTGTTCCAGCTCAACCAAACAATGGTGAAGAGACTCCAGCTGTTCCAGCTCAGCCAAACAATGGTGAAGAGACTCCAGCTGTTCCAGCTCAACCAAACAATGCAGAGGAGACTCCAGCTGTTCCAGCTCAGCCAAACAATGGTGATAACACTCCAGCTACCCCAGCTCAGCCAAACAACGGTGAGGAGACCCCAGTTGTTCCAGCTCAGCCAAACAATGGTGACCAGACCCCAGTTACCCCAGCTCAACCAAACAATGGTGAAGAGACTCCAGCTGTTCCAGCTCAACCAAACAACGGTGAAGAGACCCCAGCTGTTCCATCTCAGCCAAACAATTCCGAGGAGACTCCAGCTGTTCCAGCTCAACCAAACAACGGTGATAACACTCCAGCTACCCCAGCTCAGCCAAACTCTGGTGAGGAGACTCCAGCTGCCCCAGCTCAACCAAACAATGGTGAAAACACTCCAGCTGAGAACCCAAGCACTGTTGATGCTGAGAGTGCTGCTCCAGGAGCAGGAGGAGACACTAACGTCACCAGAACTTCTTTGGTCCCTGGTGCCGCCAAGACGGAAACACCAGAGGTTGCTGAGTCATCTTCCTCTGCTGCTCAACCACTTTCGATCGCAAGTTTCAGTGAAGGCTCTGGTTCTAAGACCACTTTTAGCATTGCGGGACTTGCAATTGCTTTCGCTTATTTCATTTGATTCCGGAGCCTCCTTTCCGAACGAAGTTCTAAACCATTGAATCATATAGCAAAGTCTCTAATACATGTTTCATATCTAAATCCTCAAATGTAGATAAACCGCTGACTGAGATGCTCAAACTTTCTTCCGATAACAGTTCATATGAAACTACCACCAAGGCAGTCCGATCGAAATAGATGCATGTTAAAGAATACCCTTTATTCAAGCTGCCGCCCGCAGTATGATACTGTTTTATGGAAGGGAATTAAGATAGTCCACGTCCTATATAGTTAGGTGACTGAATTTTTGCATGTGAAACTTTATGTTGCTGTCAGCATACCCCTTCACGTTGCCATGCATATTCATGTTACCAAGCATTTGACGTTGCCACGTATATTCATGTTACCAAGCATCGTTGCCACGTATATTCATGTTACCAAGCATCGTTGCCACGTATATTCATGTTACCAAGCATTTGACGTTGCCACGCATATTCATGTTACCAAGCATCGTTGCCACGCATATCCATGTTACCAAGCATTTGACGTTGCCATGCACCTACCACATTGACATGCATGCCTCACTTTACAATATCTTAATGTTGTTATGTTACAGACCTCTGGTACATGTATGCAGCACCTTGAGAAATCCCTGAGCCCATTAAAAGCTGAAAGAAGAAGTCAAAAATACGATAGAACATAATCTGTCGTTTAATAAATATTCAATTCTAAAAAAAGGATATTCCACAACTGCTTAGTGATTCCTTTTATATGAACTGGTGTATAATCTGGTTGCATGCATCAGATGTTCAAACATGATGCTTCAGGTTTGCGTGAGGTGCATTGCGCAGAGCGTTGTTTCAAGATGTTTCATAAAATCCCTCAATCACGACCATAAGCACATAAACATAAATATTTCCTGAGCCCACATTTTTGACAAAAATTCATCATTTCTCAATAGTGAACATTCATAGATACTGCACAGCAGTCACATATTAGGGAGCATACGGTTCTATGATCATTGAAGTTAGTTGATGATACAGTTTACAGAGAACATATAATTATGTGTCTATTATGGTCAAATTATGAACAGTGTGGAAAAGCTATGAAAGCTTTGGTCTAAAATACAATCGACAAAAATGGCATAACCACCATAGCGCCTAATACAGAGATTCTAGGACTCTTTCCCTGAAGAATAGACACCGAAGCCGTGGCTGCGCTAGCGGCCAGAGGAGAGGCCAGAGCAGAGCTCAGCGAGGGTGCGTTATCAGCAGGAATAGCTGGGACATTAGGTGAGTCAGGTGCAGTTGTTGTGGTAGTTGCCGTTTGGATGTTCGAGAAAACAACATTGCCCGCAGGAAGTTGAGTCTGCGATTCATTTGTCTGGGTTAAAGCAGGGGAAGCAGCAGGAGCTGGTTCAGAAGCGGCAGGAGCTGGGCCTTGAGCAGCGGGAGCTGGATCAGAAGCAACAGGAACCGGTTCAGAAGCAGCAGGAGCTGGATCATGAGCAGCAGGAGCTGGATCAGAAGCAACAGGAACTGGACCTTCAGGGATTTTCGAAGGATGAGTTTCAGAGTCCTCAGCAACTTCAGAAGACGGAGCTGGGTGGTTGGCAATTTCAGAGCTTGCATGTGCAGATGGTTCATTTGGCACCACGATGACTTCACTCGAACTTGGGGTTGGAATCACAATTGCTGGGGAGAACGTTGGATCCTTAGCAGAGTCCAGTGAAGTGACTCCAAGTGGAGTGACAACCAGTGGAATCGTTATGATAGGGGACGTGATGACACTCGTGGAAGTGACAGCAATTGACAGAGGCCCTGGCTTAGGGGTCGAGGAGATAGGAACATACGAGGAGTTCCAGCCCCCGGTGTGAAATTGTCTCGACGTTGATGGAACCACGTTGTAGGTGGAGGTGACTCTTGATTCAGGAACTTGCACCACCACAGTGTTGGTCTCACCTGGTCCTCCGATGATGGTGGAAGTAATGGTGAACAAACCAGTCCAGATATTCGTGACCGTCACCGTTGGCGTGGGAACCTCCACAACAACAATATCAGTGCCGTCTCCAGTGACAGTAGTGGTGGTGGTCACCGAGCCATCATAGGTACTGGTCAAGGTACTGGTGAGTTTGGGAACTTCAACAATCACCGTGTTGTTCTCACCTGGTCCTCCTGTCACCGTGTGGGTAGTTGTGGCCAGCCCAGTCCAGAAACGGGTGATGGTGTTTGTGGGTGTGGGCACCTGCACCACTACAACATCAGTGCCGTTTCCAGAGATGGTGGTGGTGGTGGTCACCGAGCCACCATAAGTGCTGGTGATCACACTAGTGGTCTTTGGAACCTCAACCACCACAGTATTGGTCTGACCCGGTCCTCCAGTGATGGTGGTGGTGGTGGTGAACCGACCAGTCCAGAAATTTGTGACTGTGACTGTTGGTGTGGGAACCTCCACAACAATAACATCAGTGCCGTCTCCAGTGACAGTGGTGGTGGTGGTTACCGAGCCACCATAAGTGCTGGTCAAAGTACTGGTAAATTTGGGAACTTCAACAATCACCGTGTTATTCTCACCAGGGCCTCCTGTCACCGTGTGAGAAGTCGTGGCCAGCCCAGTCCAGAAACGGGTGATGGTGTTTGTGGGTGTGGGTACCTGGACCACAACAATGTTCGTGCCATTACCAATAACAGTGGTGGTTGAGATGTCGGATCCATCATATGTGCTGGTTACCACACTAGTGGTCTTTGGAATCTCCACAATCACCGTATTGCTTTCGCCGGGTCCACCAGTGATGGTAGTACTAGTGGTGTATTCGCCAGTCCAGAAGGATGTGACTGTGGTTGTGGGGGTGGGCACCTCGACCACCACGATGTTGGTACCGTCTCCAGTGATGGTGGTGGTGGACGTCACCGATCCATTATAGGTGCTAGTCAAGGTGGACGTGGATTTGGGGATTTCCACTACCACCGTGTTGGTTTCGCCATTTGATCCAATGATGGTGGTTGTGGTAGTCACGCGGCCGGTCCAGAAGGTCGTCACTGTGGCAGTGGGGGTGGGAACCTCAATCACCACGATGTTGGTTCCTTCTCCGGTTATGGTGGTGGTGGTGGTGACAGATCCATTATAAGTACTGGTGAGGGTACTGGTGGACTTTGGAATCTCCACTACCACTGTATTGTTTTCTCCAGGTCCACCGGTCACAGTGTGAGAGGTGGTGCCGGCTCCAGTCCAATAAGTGGTGACGGTGTTTGTTGGTGTTGGCACCTCAATCACCACGATGTTGGTTCCTTCTCCAGTGACGGTGGTGGTGGTTGTGATGGATCCACCATAGGTGCGGGTTGAAGTGGATGTGGACTTTGGAATTTCCACAATCACTGTGTTGCTTTCTCCTGGTCCTCCTTGAATGGTGGTGGAAGTGGTGAATGAACCAGTCCAAAAGGTGGTCACCGTGGCAGTTGGGGTGGGAACTTCAACCACCACAATGTTGGTTCCTTGACCAGTGATGGTGGTGGTGGTGGTGACAGATCCATTATAAGTACTGGTCAAAGTACTTGTGGATTTTGGGATCTCCACAATCACCGTGTTGTTCTCTCCAGGACCTCCAGTCACAGTGTGAGAAGTTGTGCCCGCTCCAGTCCAATAGGTGGTGACGGTGTTTGTGGGGGTTGGCACCTCAATCACCACGATGTTGGTTCCTTCTCCAGTGACGGTGGTGGTGGTTGTGATGGACCCACCATACGTACGGGTTGAAGTGGATGTGGACTTGGGAATCTCCACAATCACCGTATTGCTTTCGCCGGGTCCACCAGTGATGGTAGTACTAGTGGTGTATTCTCCAGTCCAGAAGGTCGTCACTGTGGCAGTTGGCGTGGGAACTTCAATCACCACGATATTAGTCCCTTGGCCAGTGATGGTGGTGGTGGTGGTGACAGATCCATTATAAGTACTGGTGAGGGTACTTGTGGACTTCGGAATCTCAACTATCACCGTGTTATTTTCTCCAGGACCTCCAGTCACAGTGTGAGAAGTGGTGCCCGCTCCAGTCCAATAAGTGGTGATGGTGTTTGTTGGAGTGGGAACTGCAATGACAACCGTGTCAACAGAAGCACCGGTTCCAGTGGTGGTGGTAGCATAGGAGCTGCCCCAAGTGGAGGTGACAGTAACGGTGGACTTTGGAACCTGAACAATCACCGTGTTGGACTCGCCAGGTTTTCCGGTGGCAGTGGTGGTGGTGGTGAACGAGCCTGTCCACACAGTGGTCACAGTGGTGGTGGGTGTTGGCACATTGACCACCACAGTGTCGACGGTGTCTCCTGTTCCAGTGGTGGTGGTGGTATAAGAGCTACCCCAAGTATTGGTCACAGTGGTGGTGGACTTTGGAACCTGCACAATCACCGTGTTGGTACCTCCAGGCCCAGCAGTAACTGTTGATGAAGTGGTGAAGGAACCAGTCCAAGTGTTGGTGACTGTGGTGGTGGGAGTGGGCACAATCACCACCACAGTGTTGGTGATAGAACCCGTTGCGGTGGACGTGGTGGCATACGAGTTTTGCCACGTGGTGGTGAGGGTAGTCACGGATTTGGGCAACTCAACAACCACCGTCTGCAACAGAGTGCCAGGACCAGTGGTGGTGGACGTCATGGTTTGGTCCCAATATGAAGTCACGGTGGTATAGCACATGCCGTTGTTTGCAAAGTTCACTTGGTACACGGCCGAGCCCAAGTCACTGTGGACAACACCATCAGGCGAGGTGAAATGTGCATCTTGACGCGACAGCTGTCTCCAATTGAACGTGATGATCTCAACCGGGTAAAAGTTGCCTGCCACCAATGGAAACAGCTCCACGGTGGCTCCGGTGGCCAAGATACCGCTTCGGGAAGACACTCGGTTGATGGACACTTCATCCGTCACACTGTAACTGGCATTGTTGCAGCAGGTGGCCGACGAAGCTCCAAGACGAAAGATACCGCCCTCGTCCGCTTCATAGCTGAACTGGTACACACCGTCCTGCTCAGCGTAAAAGTATCCACTTAACACCATGGTATAGTTGGTCACGGTGATTGCTTGGCTATAGACCATGCCCATCACGGGAAGACTTGGGGCGCCGCCACTGATTGTTCTGAAGTTCATGGCCGTGACTCCTGTAACTGAGCCGACGTAGCCTACCGACTTGAAGCCCTGCAGGAAAAAGGTGGGGTCGGACCAGGGAAGCTGGCTTAGAATGGGGAGCTCCCAAAAATCCACCTTAAACCCTGGCAGCTTCAGAGCGACTGCGGTATTTCCACAACCTTGGGCATTTTCAAGAGCTAGTGCTAAAACGGGGAAAAGCCACCATAGAAAGAACATTGTGGGTTTTGAAAATATCGGCCTTCGGATTCCGGGGCTGCTGCGGCCACTTAAGAAGTGTTGCTCGTATTCATCACTGGAGCCAGGTCAGTGGGTTGGTGCTGCACGGGATCGTAAAGTGCATAAGTCATCGGACCTGATTGCCAACAGGAGTGGCTGATTAAATCTTCACCAGCATATTTAGGCTCTTCTCCCTGCATTCCAGCATATTTAGGCTCTTCTCCCTGCATTTGGACGACGTGTGTGCAGGACCACATGCACACGCCGAGTATCGAGGCCCCAGTGTGCAGGACCCGCTTTAACTGGCGACGTTAAAACTCTGGAATTTGGGTTTCCAAGAAAGAAAAACAACGGTCTTGGGCGGTTTTCCGCTGCATGTATGGTATGATTTCTTCCAAACGCTGCTTCTCGTATTTGTGTGTTCATAACCCACCTTGGTTTTGGCCGTTGGTATGCATCGTGAACATGCACTCTTCAATTGCTTCAGACGCACTTTTGAATTGCGTGAGACGCATTTTTCGATTGGACGAGATGCACTTTTCGATTGGATGAGACGCATGTATGCAGCATGTGTCATAGTACATGAACTAAAGCACATCGCAATCGTCAGCACTAACCTCAATATGGAAGTGCCACGATTGAGCCTCGGAACTTGGAGCCTTGGAACTTTGAGACTCGGAACTTTGAGACTGGGAACTTTGAGACTCGGAACTTTGAGACTCGGAACTTTCAGCCTTGGAACTTTTTGACCGATCCATAGTTGCACGTGACTACCGAGACTTCTGAGACAAGACTGAAGGGGGACGATACTTGTCAACGTCGTGTGTGATGGATCAGTCTGTATGAGTGTGTATGTTGTCATCATGTGTATGCGGCAAGGTGTGTATGTGGCGATATGCATACTTGCGAAAATGAGATTTTTCTGGAAGGTCCTTCACTTCGGCTTTTCGAGTTAAGATGCAGCAGCAAATAAGTTTCATGGACGTGATGAGAGTTGAGATCCAAACAAGCTAAAGTTGCGTTGGTGCTTGTGGTTGTGATGGTTGGAGGAAACCTTTTGTTGGCCGAAGTGTGACGCGCAAAGTTCAGGTTGCAGCATCCTCGCTCTTTAATGCAGAGACCATTCGAAAACATTGACACTCATGATGGATTTAGATTCGCATTGTTCCGAGATATGACTAAAGTTCGGCTATATCCGTAGGATGCAAGTCAGTGTAATTTTTGCATGTGGTAGTCCCGGCCAAAGTAGTGCCAGCTCTCATCTCCTCTCAGTGTTCTGGTGATCTCTCAGTGTTCTAGTGATCTCTCAGTGTTCTAGTGTTCTCTCAGTGTTCTAGTGTTCTCTCAGTGTTCTAGTGATCTCTCAGTGTTCTAGTGTTCTCTCAGTGTTCTAGTGTTCTCTCAGTGTTCTAGTGTTCTCTCAGTGTTCTAGTGTTCTCTCAGTGTTCTAGTGTTCTCTCAGTGTTCTAGTGTTCTCTCAGTGTTCACTTCACACTTTGGTCTTCTCTCTTTTCTCTTCTCCTCTCTTCTTCTCTCTTCTTCTCTCCTCTCTCTTAGCTTGCATCTCCTTGGACCTAGATCATATGGAACCTGGAAAAACTCAAAATACGGCCAATTTGCAGGTTTCGACGCACAAAGTGTAAAACAAATGCGGCCAAGTGTAAGTTATCCAAAATCACAACCTCAAGAGACCATGGGACCTTCAATTTGTTCAACAACTGAGTTTTGGTATTGTTGCTGATGACATATCGGAAAGAAAATCATGAACCCATTCCACGAAGTCCTTTTTTGATCATGCTGAGAATATCCATTTCTTGGCCTTAAGTTCTGGCCTTGTGAACCATTCGAATTTTGGTCTTGAGGAAAAAAATGTCTTAGAAACAATGTCTTAAAAACAATGTCTTAGAATTTGTCATAAAACTTTGGAATTTCAGCATCCTTTAGTTCGATTTCGTTCCATATAAGTGTCACATCAATCAGATTAAAAGAAACACTCAAAACCTGTATAGGGCCTTTTGATTGCAGGAATTTTAGTCATGAAGGAGGTGAGCGACTGTAAGCCCGATGATGTAATCGAGGATAGCAAAGAATTCAATGACGTATGGTGACTTCCAGAAACCCAAACTGAGAAGAATGGATCAATAATTGGATAAATATATGTCATTGCTAGATTCGGCTGGTTCAATCAGATCCCTTATACCAAAATCCTGGAACAAACCTTGAACAAGTAAGCTTAAAGAATCAACGTGGAAATGTGGAATGTGGAATATGGAATGTGGAATGTGGAATGTGAAATCTGGAATCTGGAATCTGGAATCTGGAATATAGAATGTGGAACTCAATCTTGGAACAAATCATACTCATCCAATTACAGCTGGTCATTTTTTCATTGAGGGATATGCATCCACCATCTTTGATACTATGAGCTTGGAAACTTGCCATGAGACTTTGATTTTGGCTGTCACACTCTAGAGTTCGAACCCCTTCTGATAGTATGGGCAGTTCATGATGAAATACTCATTTTGAGGACACCAAGACCTTGATTAAACAAAAAATCATCAAATATCCCAAGTCTTATAAGATTGTCAAACCTTGAATCAACTGATCATCCAATATAGATATAGGAGATTCCTTTGAGTATCTGAGACAGAACTCACCATCTGAACACCACTATCACTCTAAATGTCTATATCCTTTTCTTTTAGTTCTCTGGTTGTTTCTCTGATTGTTTCTATGCTTGTTTCTATGCTTGTTTCTATGCTTGTTTCTATGCCTGTTTCTATGCCTGTTTCTATGCTTGTTTCTATGCTTGTTTCTCTGCTTGTTTAGTTCTCTGCTTGTCTTTCTTAAAACTCGAAGCTGATTATGAAGTGGATAAAAGTAGTTGATTCTAGCAGCGGAGGCGCCCCTTTTATCCTCACTGCTTTGTGTCTGCAATTGGTTGCAAAACATGAAACGTGGCGCTACTAATGCGCGAAGTGTTTCAGACACAAAGCCAATTGCAGCCTAGAAAGCGTGGGGTATTTAAATGGAGATTTCCCAGTGAATTGTCTCAGAAAATAAATCAGCTACAAGAAGCAGAAGAATGTACTCACGACCCGCTGGGATTCAAAGGAGCTACAAACCCGCCAGATTATGCGAGTCAAGCCACAATGGAGCTACAAATCCGCTAAAATGAGCCGCAGAGAAGCTATAAATCCGCTAAACAAGCTACAAATCCGCTCAAATGCTAAACGCTAAAACGCTAAGAAGCTAAAACTAAAAAGTTAAAAGCTAAAGCTAAAAACTACGCCAGGAAGCTATAGCCGAAAATCCTAAAAGTTAAAAGGTTAAAATTCAAACAAGCTTAAATAAGCTAAAACTCTAAGAAAAGATGAAACTACAATGGAATAACAAATGTTCCAAATCTCAGCTATCAACAGATCCCAAATCTGACAATCCTTAAAGTCTAACTTTTCGACTATCGGTTGGGATTGTTGATGTTGATGTTGATGCTTGATGCTCAGACTATTGGTCATCAACCTCCCAAAAGATTACTCCTGTGACTATGCAAACTTATCCCAATCATTCAAATACCTCAATCATTCAAATACCTCAATCATTCAAATACCCCAATCATTCAAATACCCCAATCATTCAAATTTCCCCAATCAAAGGAGGTCCAATGAAGTATTTTGGAACTGTGCGTTAACCCCTGATTCCAACTTCAAATATTTTGCTCACATGGAGATAATGCCCAAAATGGACATGTCGGAGATGATTCCACATACACCAATCAAAGCACCATTAGTCGCGAAAGGAAAAATTACACCAATTAGTTAACCGGCCCGCCGTGTTCTGCATGCAACTGGTGGTGGTGTGTTTTCATGGTGTTATGGTGTGCAGCATTGCGGTGATCTCCGGTAGCGACCTGCATGCAAGCGCGATTGATAAGAATCACGGGCGGCCGATTACGTCCCATCCTGATATAAATACCGTCCGCCATCACAGTTGAATCGAGCATTCCAATTGCATCTTTCTTCAATTACACAATTGCATCCGTCTTCAATTACATCCTTCTTCAATTACAATCCTCCCCATTCACACCCTTTCGCCATGTCTATGCTCGTTGACTCCTCTTACGGAAAAGCCAATGTCAAATTTATGAAGGTCAAAAAAGACCCCAACAATCCCGAGGTCCAGGACGTCTTGGAAGCCAACTGCAAGGTGTTGCTCAGAGGAAACTTTGATGTATCGTACACCAATGCAGACAATTCTCCTGTGGTGCCCACCGATACCGTCAAGAACACGATTTTGGTGGAGGCCAAGAACACAAATGTGTGGCCAATCGAACGTTTCGCCGGACACTTGGCCAAACATTTCACCGAGAAGTACTCGCATGTTTCCGGCGTGGAGATTTCCATTATCCAGACCAGATGGACCAAGTTTGAGGTTAAGGGCAAGTTGCACGACCACTCGTTCAGGAACGAAGGGCCTGAGACCAAGAGAACGTACTTGGAGTACGACAAGAATACGGGCAAGCTCAGCATCACCAGCTCCATCAAAGACTTGAAGGTGTTGAAGTCCACTGGGTCCATGTTCTATGGATTCCATGAGTGTGACTACACCATCTTGAAGCCTACAAACGACCGGGTGCTTTCTACGGACGTGGATGCCTCTTGGGTGTTCAAATCGTGTTTGAGTTCATTAGATGATGTGTTCAGGTTGGCTGACGCAGGAGAGTTTGATGCTACGTACGAGGCAGCCCGGCGTATCACATTGGAACGCTTTGCCTTGGAGAAGTCTCCTTCGGTGCAGGGCACCATGTACAACATGTCACAAGAGATCTTGGACACCAGCAAGTACGTGGACACTGTATCGTATGAGTTGCCTAACATTCACTATGTGTTGTACAATTTGGAATGGAAGGGCATCAAGAACAACGACGACTTGTTCTACCCAGCATCGGACCCTAACGGATGGATCAAATGTACAGTTGGAAGAGAGAGCAAGGCGAAGTTTTAGAGCAGTGAAACACTGATAATATAGAAACACCTGATGTAAGAATAATAAGAATATGGAGAAGTATGATGTAAGAATAATAAGAATATGGAGAAGTATGATGTAAGAATAATAAGAATATGGAAATGATGTAAGAATAATAAGAATATGGAGATGATGTAAGAATAATAAGAATATGGAGAAGTATGATGTAAGAATAATAAGAATATGGAGAGAAGTATGATGTAAGAATATTGGTGTAAGAATATGTATGAATATGTATGAATATAGGTGTAAGAATATGTATGACTATGTATGAATATTGATGTAAGAATATTGATGTAATAATATTCATGAAAGAATAAGTATTATGTAAGGATAAGCATGAATATGTATGAATATTGGATGAATATTGATATGTAAGAATATGTACTATATTGGATGAATATTGATTTATGTCTACTTTTGATACAATGTTTTTCAAAATTATTAACCAGTGCGAAAATTATTCATAGCAATATTTCAAAATTATTAACCAGTGCGAAAATTATTCATAGCAATATTTCAAAATTATTAACCAGTGCGAAAATTATTCATACCAAATAGCATAATGTTTCACACCAACTTTTAATAGAATTGATAATCAGAAATTTTATATCCGAAGATTACTCTTATACCATTCCTGGAGTCTCTTAATCAGCAGTCGAAATGGACAAAACTAAAGTAGTCTCCATGTTATGCTGTATATTAAAACTTGTACTTGGTATGAATAATTTTGTCGCACTAACAGTATTTTTCAAAATTATTAAAATTAGTGCGACAAAATATATTTTAAATTATTCATAGCAATATTTTAAATTATTCATAGCAATATTTTAAATTATTCATAGCAATATTTTATATTATTCATACCAATATTTTAAATTATTCATACCAATATTTTAAATTATTCATACCAATATTTTAAATTATTCATACCAATATTTTAAATTATTCATACCAATGTTTCAAAATGTGTCCTCCGGGACTGCACATCTCGCTCCTTGAATACAGAGCCACCTCTTGGAATAATCTCGCTTTATTCACTGGGGACAATCTTGGACATGTTTCTTAAACTGAAAATTGGCTGTGAATTCACTAAAAACAACGAGGAGACGTCTTTTATATCATTATTATTCCTGAGGTAATTGATTGATTGTTTTATTTTTGTCGGATTATACAAAAGAAGAAAAGCTCTTATCAATTTCATGGAGAGGGAATTGCTTGAGAATGAGGTTTTTGAAAATGTGCCAATTATTACTCTTGCCAATATTGTCGAGGTTTATCTTCGTGAGAACAAATTAAAGCTCAACACCTTGTGCACTCAGATGCAGAAAGATGATATGTGCTCGATTATCAGAAAGAGATTGGAGGAGATCAAGGCAGACTTTGTCATGAGTGAAAGTGGAATCAGTTTTACAGCTACATTTTGCTTGGTTTTGTATTATTGTTTGGTTTTGTATTATTGTTTGGTTTTGTATTATTGTTTGGTTTTGTATTATTGTTTGGTTTGTATTATTGTTTGGTTTTGTCTTTTTTGTATAGCTGTATAACTTTAAAATTTTTTTTTAAAAAAGGTCTTGTAAGGTTTGTTACTTGATGAATCTTGACTCATTGTATAAGCTTTTTCAAGCTAGGCTTAGGGACGTACGTTGGCGTATGGTTTGTCTTAGGGATGTACGTTACCGTATGGTTTGTCTTAGGGATGTGAGTTGCCTTATGGTTTATCTTAGGCACGTACCTTGGCGTATGGTTTATCTTAGGGACGTACAGTCTTTTTCAAAATTATTCATACCAGTGCGACAAAAATATTCAATATTTCAAAATTATTCAAACCAGTGCGACAAAATTATTCATACTAATACTTATTCATACCAAATGGCTTAATGTTTCACACCAACTTTTAATAGTTTTCAGTAATCAGATATTTTATATTTTACTGATTGCTATTACATTCTATTCCTGGAGTCTTCCAATAAAGGGTGAAACGGACAAAACTAAAGTAGTTTCCATACTTTGCTGTATATTGAAAGTTTATTTGGTTTGAATAATTTTGAAATATTGATATGAATATTTTGTCGCATTAGTATGAATATTTTGTTGCATTAGTATGAATATTTCGTCGCATTAGTATGAATATTTTGTCACATTAGTATGAATTTTTTGTCGCATTAGTATGAATATTTTGTCGCATTAGTATGAATATTTCGTCGCATTAGTATGAATATTTTGTCACATTAGTATGAATAATTTTGAAATATTGGTATGAAAATTTTGAAAAAGACTATACTGGGTATTGGCCCATTTTATGATCTCTTCTAGGCTAATTTTAGGGACAAACCTACAGTGTGGGGTTATTGTGAGAGAATAAAGAATAATACTCCTCATTTTAACAGGAGGTTTAGGCTTTTTTTGGTGTCTATAGTCTACACCAATGGCCTGTCTTTTGCAGCCATTGAGAAAATACTCTTTAGAGCAGATTACTAGGGATGCACACCATTACAATGTCCCAAACTCATTCCATAGAATAATAGAGCTTCTAAAATATTATAACCCCTAATTTTATCAAAAATTAACTCGTATTTTTCCCGGTCGTTCACCTCGAGCCCAAAGGTACTGTGATGGTGCATTATTTGATTCTGCTACTGTGTGCAGGCGCGCGTTTTTCATTTGTAGTACAAAAATGGCAGATAGGACATTTTCATGGACAGAAATACAAATAACTAGTGCTCTGTTGAAACTCAAAGTCTGAGTTTGCGCGATTTACGCACCTCAGCTATCCAGTTGTTTCATACTGACCCTTTGACTTCCAGATTAAGCCATCGCAATGGCTATATGCACACCCCTACCATACTGTGGTAGCGATGAGGTGAAAGGTTTTCCCAAATATATAAGGAGGGACTACCGCCCATGTTTATAACAAGTTAATCAAGTTTTCAACACAGAAGCCATACCAATATGGCTCCTGTTACCAGACCCACCAGAAGTGCTCCACGTATAGTCTCTAGGTATTTAACTTCCCTATAAGATATCTATCTTATCAACTAGTCGTGCAACTCTGGATTGCACTCCATACTCAATCTATGGAGGAACTGATGTTTTTGACATGGACACGCGAGTATCCTCTCAATATGCTCATGTCCTGCATATAAAACCCTTCTGAGCAATTAACCCCTTCAAACTAGTGCGACAATTATTCATACCAAATGGCATAATGGTCACACCAACTGTTAATAATTTTCAGTAATCAGATATTTTATATGTTGCTGATTGCTTTTTCTTAGAGTCTTCCAATCAACGGCCAAGTGGACAAAACAAAAGGAGTTTCCATGTTACGTTGTATATTAAAACTTGTATTTGGTATGAAAAATTTTGTAATGGTATGAAAATTTTGTAATGGTATGAATAATTTTGTAATGGTATGAAAATTTTGTAATGGTATGAATAATTTTGTCGCACTGGTCTGAATAATTTTGTTAGTATGAATAATTTTGTCGCATTGATTTTAATAACTTGGAAATACAGTATTTCAAAATGTTTCACACCAACTCTTAAAGGAATTCAATAATTAGATAATTTATATCTGGATGATTTCTGTTAGATTCTTTGATAACTTCAAGTGCCAGATTATTTATTTATTCGTGCATGATTCCTTTTGAAGGGGAATCAGGTTAACTTATATAGACTTCGGGATGTTATGCATCCCGGAGTTAAGTTAGTGACCAAATGTTTCAGACGAGCGGTAGTAGGATGGAACTGGGAATGTCGCATCACTAAGTTTCAGAGTGGCGGTAGTACGAAGACTGGGGATGCTGCTGAGTTTCTGACTGCATAGTCTAGGCTATAATTGCCCATAAAGGTAGCATACCTATGTGGCGTCTAACAATTTCTTATAAATACTATTTTGGAGTCTTCCAATCAACGGTAGAAACAGACAAACTAAGTAGTTATCCTGTACTTAAAACTTGTATTGGTTTGAATAAATTTATATTGGTTTGAATAAATTTATATTGGTTTGAATAAATTTATATTGGTTTGAATAAATTTATATTGGTTTGAATAATTTTGCGCACTGGTTTGATTATTTTAAATTTTTGATTGAATAATTTGTCGCACTGGTTTGAATAACATTGAAAAAATTGTACCCTTGAATTCTTTAACATACAAGTTATTTTGGAAAGTTATCTTTTTGACCCTTGACTCCCAAAAGTAGTACATTAGGCAATTCTTCAGATTTATTTTCTAAATTTTCATTTTGATAAAAGTTGACATCTTGCCATTGGTTGAAGATTGTGCGAGTAGTACGAACATTTTGAAAATTGTTTGAAAATTGTTTGAATATTGTTTGAATATTGTTTGAATATTGTTTGAATATTGTTTGAATATTGTTTGAATATTGTTTGAATATTGTTTGAATATTGTTTGAATAATATTGTTTTGCGCACTGCTTCTTGTATTCATACCCGTACATCCTAGGTTACGTGCGCGGCTGCTTTGGTCGGCCCCCGGCCCATCTAATCGCGCACAGCCGTGCAAAATCGCGCACATCCGTACACCGCCAAATCACGCCGATACTCCACAAGGCCCGGAGTCCAAACGGCAGAGTGGCAGCTTATGAAGCAGATAAGGCAGCATTCAAGCAGTATCTAAGAAGACACTTTTTGGAGTGTATATGCCCAGGGGTCTGTTGTGCCGAGTCCACACAATTCACGCACATCGGCTTGATGCGCACATTGGACCGACCGCACATGGACCGACCGTACATACACCGCACATGAACCTGATATATAAAGACGCCATGCCCCATTCTCTTCAATGTAATTACAGAGTTACAAGTGAAAATATCTTTTTAAACTATAAATATTGATTATATCCAGAATACCAATCCAACAACTTTTACCACCCTTCTACTTCTACATCAATCATGAGCTCCAGCTCTACTCTTGAAGACAAGAGTACTCCCTATGATCCAGACTATATATCTCGGCAAAAAACTCAAGAAGGCGTCAATTCCATCGTCAGCAAACTCGAACAAGGTTCTGGTGTCCTTGGTCCCTTGGAGCAACCCTACGACCTCCAGCGAGTCATCTCTCGCCCTGACCCAAAGTCCTCTCCACATGATCTGGACCCCTACAAGTACCTTGTGGACCAGCAAACTGGTATGCGTCTTGTGGAGTTTGTGGACGGTGACAAAGGAAACCCTAAAAACATTTCAAATGCCCGCAAGTGGCTCTTTACCGGACTTCTAGGTATGGTGTGTTTCGTGGTGGCTCTAGGCTCGGCCATTGTGACTGGAGACATGCAGACTCCCGCAGAATACTTTGGCGTTTCGGAGGAGGTGATCATTCTTTCTACAGTGACAGTATTTGTGTTAGGTTTTGGGTTCGGGCCTTTGGTATTTGCTCCTGCGTCCGAGGAGATTGGTAGAAAGCCCATCTACGTGGTGACACTAGGCCTTGCGGTGATCTTCATTATTCCCTGTGGCTTGGCCAAAAACATCGCCACTATCTTGGTGTGCCGGTTGATTGATGGGTTGCTATTCTCGGCACCAATGTGCTTGATTGGCGGCTCGTTGTCGGATATCTGGGACGGTAAAGAAAGAGGAAAGGCCATGGCAGTGTTCTCAGCCGCGCCCTTTTTGGGCCCAGTCATGGGTCCCATTTTTGGCGGGCTTCTAGGTGATTTCACCAGCACTTGGCGCTGGATCTATTGGACTTTTCTAATTGTGGCTGGATTCTTCTACGTGTTGTTCGTGGCGTTGGTGCCTGAAACGCACCACAATACCATCTTAAAGAAGAGGGCTGCGCACTTGCGGAAGGTCACGGGCGACCCCACGTACAAGGCCTTGTGTGAATTGAAGGAGAGATCCAAGGCAGAGATTGCCAAGACTTCGCTCCTCCGGCCGTTCCTCTTGTTGAGCGAGCTCATTGTGTTCTTGATCACCATCTACATGTCGGTGTGCTACGGATTGCTCTACATGTTTTTCTTTGCCTACCCGGTGGTGTACATGGAGGGAAAGGGCTGGTCGGCATCCAAAACCGGAATCATGTTTATTCCCATTGGCGTGGGTGTGCTTGTGGCTTGTGCAGTGACTCCGTTCATCAATAACGACTACAACAAGCGCGCGCAGCCTTATAGAGATCGCGGCGAGTTGCCCCCACCGGAATTGCGCTTGATCCCCATGATGTTCGGGTGCTGGTTCCTCCCCGTGGGGCTCTTTGCATTTGCCTGGTCGTCTTACCCCCACATCTCGTGGGCCGGGCCCTCGTTCTCGGGCTTTGCCGTGGGCTTTGGCTTCTTGTGTCTCTACAACCCTGCCAACAACTACGTGGTTGACTCGTACCAGCACTATGCTGCATCTGCATTGGCTGCCAAGACCTTTGTTAGATCGGTGTTTGGAGCTTCTGTTCCATTATTCACTATTCAGATGTACCACCGCTTGGGCAACCAATGGGCCACGTCATTGATGGCGTTTATTTCATTGGCCTGCTGTGCCATTCCATATTTATTTTTTTTCTACGGTGCGAGTATCCGGAGATTTTCAAAGTATGCGTACTCTGAGTGATTGTCTGAGTGATTGTGAAAGGGAAGACAAGGATGAATTTGTATGACCTTGATAAAGTATAATAGAGTTAATACATAGATTATGACTAGAAGAGAGTAGTATAGATACAAAAGTTGAGATGTAATTTTTAGAATTATTCAACCAAATTATTCAACCCAATTTCAAATTTCAGTGCGACAATTATTGAACCAAATTATTCAACCAAAATTATTCAATCCAAAATTATTCAGTGCGATTATTCAACCAAAATTATTCAACCAAATACAATTTCTAATTTACAGGATAACATAAAAAACTTAGTTTTATCCGTTGCGATCGTTGATTATAAGACTCCAAGAATAGTATATATATCGTCCAGTTATAAATTTCTGATATTGAATTCTATTAAAAGTTGGTGAAACATTATGCCATGGTTTGAACACTGTACTCGTCAGAGCCACCTTGGGTATTACACTACCCAATGGTCCAAGTTATACAGTATTTTTTCAAAATTACAGTATTTTTCAAAATTATTCATACCAGTGCGAAAAATATTCATACCAAATACAAGTTTTAATATACAGCATAACATGGAAACTAGTTTAGTTTTGCCCATTTCCACCGTTGATCGGGAGACTGCAAAAATAGAATTTATAAGCAACTGTCCAAATAAATTTCTGATTACTAAATTCCATTAAAGTTGGTGTGAAACATTATGCCATTTGGTATGAATATTTTGAAGTATTGGTATGAATATTTTGAAGTATTGGTATGAATAATTTTGCGCGCTGATTGAATACTTTTAAAAAAATTACCACAGCAAATTGAACAAACCAATCAAAAGTTTCCACCTCGCGTGTTCAAACCAATGGCATACAATCGTACTTTTAATATCCTGAAATCTTACTACATTTGGGAGTCTTCTAGGGTGGAACTGAAGCTCTCTGTATCCTGACAACTTCTTGTATTTGGTTTGAAGGAATGTACGAAGGGTAGGAAACTTTTTATGACCATTTGGTTTGAAATATTTTGCGCGCTGATTGAATCTTTTGAAAAACACATTGGATCACTGACATGGAAATCACTGACATGGAAAGCACTGAAATCACTGTACATTAAAGACTGTTGGCTCCATGCCAGAAGGTGTACCTCCTACTTTAATTAGTTCATAGGTTCAAAATCTGAATCTGGCCTGTCATAGAGAAGGTGAGAAAAGAGGGTCTGCTCCAGCCAGCTGCGAATTCTTCGGCAATCATAAACCCGTACATGCCCAATTACAGTATACACTAGAGAATTTAGTATCCGGACTATGAGATAAGTATAGTTGGGTGTTTTAACTACTTTGACTTGAAATTGATTTTTGACTTGAAATTGATTTTTCATTTGACTATTCTCACTTTGATTCTCACTTTGATTCTCACTTTTGACTATACTAAAATGTTTTTCAAAATTATTCAAAACTGCGCGAAAAATAATTCAAACTAATACCAAAATATACAAATTATACAATTATACAAATTATACAAACCAATAATTCAAAATTTATACCCTTCGCACAGCATTCAATAATGTTTCACTAACTTCATTTAAAATATTCTGAAATCCCAATCTGGACGTTTGCTTTATATGTACTACATATGGGAGTTTTGCAACCAAAAAAAGGACGGAACTATAGATACTAGACTATTCTATTGACTATGACTCACTAGGCAAGGTTGAATTAGTCTCTGTGACAGTATTCACAGATGTACATCAGAAATGTTGGTATATACAAGATATTATGGAACTAGTTCAGTTGTGGCCCTTTTGAACCTTGAATTCAAATACTGCATTGCCAGATTTAATTTGATTCTGATAAATTTCCGATAAAATTGACATCATATTTGGTTGGGAAGTTGTGCGTGGTATGAATAATTTTGAAAACACTGTACGAAAATTTTAAATTCTTGCTATAACTATTTTAAATTCTTGGTATACAGTCTTTTTCAAAATTATTCATACTAGTGCGACAAAATATTCAAACCAATATTTCAAAATTATTCAACCAGTGCGACAGAATTATTCATACCAAATGGCATAATGTTTCACTCCACTTTTAATAGTTTTCAGTAATCAGATATTTTATATCTTGCTGATTGCTATTAAATTCTTTTCTTGGAGTCTTCCAAATAACGATCAAAACGGACAAAACTAAAGTAATTTCCATGTTATGCTGTATATTTAAACTTGTATTTGGTATGAATAATTTTGTAATATTGGTATGAAAAGTTTTGTCGCACTGGTATGAACAATTTTGAAAAATACTGCAACTATCTTAATTTCTTCGAAATATTTTGCGCGAATAATTTTGAAAATCACTCTACGTACGGAGGTACTGGTGTGGTGCGTGGTGATTTGTTTTGACTCCGCACCTATTGCATCCATGGAAAACCACTCTAGCAGTCTACCCAAAAATGGGCGCCGAAAGCTTGATGCCTTTGAACGCTTTGAGAAACGACCAAAAAGACGCCCATTGGGTGATATTACAAACCACCAAAACCAGCCGCAAAATCGCCCCAAAACATCTCGACTTCTGAAAGATGCCACCCTCGCTAGCTTGGCTAGGCTGGCGACTAGTTCGAGTAACCACAACCCATCAAAATTCATCAACCCATTTTCGTTCTTTGAACCCGTCCAGAGGAACCATTCGGAGTGCCGCTTGCCTGCAGTCCGCCAGCTTTCCAATGCATTTGGAGGCTCACAGCGCCGGATCCCAGAACAGAAAGACGAAAAACGCACGGATTCCCAGCCAGAATCAAAGCCGTCGCCACTTGTTTCGGAACTCTTCGACGCTAGCAAGTCTGTATTATATGCAGGACGCAAATCAAGCAGTGGAATTTTTCGAGGGCTGGTTCCCCGGACGATTTCCTACAATGCTGTAGTGGCCCGAAGCAATGCTCTTGTGCGGAAGCACTGCGACGGAGCAAGGCTCGAAGCCGGAGGCAAGTCGCAGCGCCGGGGGGACACGGCCGGTCACGTGCTCCCCATCATTTTGAAAGTCTCATCACCCAGTGAATTTCTCAGAGCAGTGACGACAGATCTGGGTGACGAATTTTTGCTAGCAAACACCGAGAAGGTTGAGCCCGTGGTGGGTTCGAGGTTAGTTCTTGGGGCGTATACAGGAACCGTGCCCAAGATGTACACGAGCTGGAGACTAGAGTAGTTTCAGGAGATCTAGTATTGGAGCAGGGTTAAGAGGATTTATGAGTCTAATCAACAGAGTATCGATTCTTTAGTTTCAGCATGAGTGATATTAACTCTAGTCACCAGGTGCGCGACTCATTTTTAGACTAGCCAACGAGTAGAGTGACGATGAATGAACAATGAAATAAATATCATAGATAAATATCATAGATAAATATCATAGATAAATATCATAAATAAATATCATAGATAAATATCATAAATAAATATCATAGATAAATATCATAGATAAATATCATAGATAAATATCATCAATGAAAGTAGATGTGTATCGCAATGGTCAAGGCAGTCTTGGCACTGTTGTCATGATGAATACAGTGTTTTTCAAAATTATTCATAGCGCGATAAAATTATTCAACCAATACAAGTTTTAATATACATCATAACATGGTACTTAAGTTTTGTCCGTTTCGACCGTTGATCGGAAACTCCAAGAATAGAGCGTAATAGCAATCAGCAAGATATAAATTACTGAAATCTATTAAAAGTTGGTGTGAAACATTATACCAATATTACAAAATTATTCATACCAAGTACAAATTTTAATATACAGCGTAACATGGAGACTTAGTTTTGTTCTTTCGACCGCTGATTGGAAAAATATAATAGCAATCAGCAAGATATAAAATATCTGATTACTGAAAACTATTAAAGTTGGTGTGAAACATTATGCCATTTGGTATGAATATTTCTGTCGCACTGGTATGAATATTTTTGTCGCACTGGTATGAACATTTTTGAAATATTGGTATACAGTCTTTTTCAAAATTATTCATACCAATGCGACAAAAATATTCATACCATATTACAAAAATATTCATACCAATACTACAAAATTATTCATACCAATATTACAAAATTATTCATACCAAGTACAAGTTTTAATATACAGCATAACATGGAAACTACTTTAGTTTTGTCCGTTTCGATCACTGATTAAGAGATTCCAGGAATAGCATATAAGAGTAATTTTCCAGGTATAAAATTTCTGATTACTAATTCTATTAAAATTTGGTGTGAAACATTATGCCATTTGGTATGAATAATTTTGTCGCACTGGTATGAATAATTTGTCGCACTGGTATGAATAATTTTGAAATATTAGTATGAATAATTTTGTCGCACTGGTATGAACATTTTTGAAATATTGGTATAAATAATTTTGTAATATGGTATGAATAATTTTGAAAAATACTGTATGAATAATTTTGAAAACACTGTAAATTTTGTCGCACTAGTTTAAGTAATATTGTGCACTGGTTTAAATAATTTTGAAAACACTGTACTAGTTGTTGTATATAGGAACACAAGGAAGCTAGTTGATTCGTTGACTTTTGACTCCCGAAAGTAGTACATGAGAAAATTCTTTGTTTAAATTTCTGACCAATTGATATTTCTGACCTTAATTGATATTTCTGACCTTAATTGATATTTCTGACCTTAATTGATATTTCTGACCTTAATAGATATTTCTGACCTTAATTGATATTTCTGACCTTAATTGATACTTCTAACCTTAATTTGATAATTTATTACAAAAGTTGGCATTGGTTCCTTACTTTACAGATTAAATCTGTATTTATTCTATTTACCATAGAGTTATTGTACGTAATTTACTATTC
>VATE01000306.1:0-15179 GCA_008065195.1 Metschnikowia amazonensis | reverse complement strand
GAATGAATTGAATGAATTGAATGAATTGAATGAATTGAATGAATTGAATGAATTGAATGAATTGAATGAATTGAATGAATTGAATGAATTGAATGAATAAATCAATAATCAGTATTCAATTATAAATAGTAATAAATAAATGAGTACTGAATAAGAATACTTGGAAGGAATAAAAATGAATAGGTCCCTTAAATTCCGCGCGCAGTGTTTGATTTTGCAGCCACGGAATGGCCTCACATATATAAATGCGATCCCCTCAAATATTTTCTTTATATTCTACTTCTAATCCATCAACTCAAAATCAACCTTTTACCATAATCCATCTAAGCGAAACGAGAAAGCAAAATCCCTACATCACTCCTTTTTAAATACTAATGTCCACACTGGTATGAGTATCTAACCGGCTTGAATCCATCCAATTATCTGAAGATGTAATACAAGGTTTCAGTTACTTCCATGCAATACTACCTGTCGATCATATCCTATCATATACTGTGCTGCAATAATACTGACTTGCAATATACTGATCAAGTGTACTGTGTTCCAATAAACTGATTGTGTACAGTGTTCCAATATACTGATTGTGCACTGTGTTCCAAAAAACTGATTGTGCACTGTGTTCCAAAAAACTGATTGTGTACTGTGTTCCAAAAAACTGATTGTGTACTGTGTTCCAATAAACTGATTGTTTACTGTGGTCGTTATACGAGAACAGGTGCATCTTCGTCACCAGAGTCATGTGTATCAAGATCGTACACTTCAAAGTTGTCTGCATCAAAAACAGAGCTCTTTGGAATGGTCATGCCAACTGTTTCATGAACCTTCTGCACTCGCTTCCAAATAGGAGAGGCACCAAAAATATCCTGAAACCTGGCCAAGATTCCACTGTACTCTTCCAAATTCACAATGCACAGAGCCAGCGCCGGCGCCATGTATTCCACAGGAAAACACGCCATCTGAATTTCAAAAATACGCAAGAAATCCCCCGAAAAGTCCGTGTTCTCCTCCAAATACCTCCTGCTGCTCAGGACAAGAGAAAGCAATGCCGTCCATTGTGTCAATGAGCAAACGTTGCCCAAGATAAGAAAGTGGAGAAATGAAAGTTGCAACTCGGCCAAGAGAATAGTGGCATCATGCCCAAAAACAGATTCAACATACCACGAACGGTCCAAGAAATCGCCCGTCACTTCGGGTCCCGACGTGTCTTCCCGCCGTTTATGAGTCTGGATGATGGTATACCGAAGCTCGTCTTGGTGAGACAGCAGAAATGACTGGTTGGGGCTCTTGTGCCTTAAAATGTCCAAAAGTACCATGTTCTCCTCCAGCAGTGGTGTTGCCGTGGAAATGGGATTGGCAAGGTTTCCCACATACTCCTCCACGGCCTCGAGATCCAAAAAACTTGTCAATTCCTCCCACTTCTTGTGGTCTTCTGGGTACTCCACCATATAGGGGTAGAAAAGACCCAAGTCGTGCACCTCCAGGGCATGTGGGGCTTCCAAAACGGTGTTTGCCTTGATGTTCCAGGTAATGACTTGCAGATCGTTGCAATGGAACCACCAGCCGTATCGAATTGAGGAGCCTTCGTCAAGGGACTGTGAGTAGTGGAAGAAATGAAGGCCTTTGGGGATGAGTTTCACGCCTTTTAGCACGTTTTTGACGGTAAAGAATTGCGTATCTATACCCAAAACGGCATCGGTGCCAAGATCTTCCACGTTCTCCACCACTAGCGTTGCTTGGGGTGGCAGGCTCATCGCATCTTTTGAGGTGTGTGGGAATTTGAAGTTGAAGATGCGCATTGGGGTATATGCAGGACGCCCATTCCCAAGCTAATCAATTTCGAATTCTCTACCAACGGGACTTGCAAGAGATTGATTTTGAAAGTCAAAGAATTTCAGGTGCATCATTCGTGACACCATGAAGCGATCGGTGAAGCCACATACGCGGGCGTTTTTCGACGCGTCGTGGATGATCAAATAGTTCAACTGGAGCCGCTCAAAGATCTCCAACACCTGCTTCAATGGCGCCGAATCCTTGACTATGAGAGTCAGTTTCACAGGTTCCACAGCCACAAATCTCACGGTTTGATACTTACTAGAGATCATGTTCTCATAGTGAGCCTGCTCCTGCAGGAGGAAGGAAGGCACGGGAGTTTGGAAGCAAATCATAGCATCCTGCAGTTGCACATTGCCCAAAGACGCCAAAAGCAGCGTATAAATGTCCCTTTTGGGTAAGTAGCCCAAATCAAATGGGCTTTCCTCGCTACTGACAAGCGGGTACCCCTCATGGTTATCGTCAGCAAGAAAACCATAGATTTCCCGCACATCATAGGGAATAGCAGGAAATAAGCACAAGTGGCGAGTGTTTTGCAAAGGGTTCATGACTTTTTTGATGGCCACATCCGGGATTCTAGAGCGAACGCGACCGGGAAGACTGGAGAACACACAGAGTCCATCACCTTTATTGGAATTGACCAAATCCACTACACCATTGATCGGCGTGGATACAGAAGCCGCGCCAAAGTCGGTGATTGGCAGATCAAAGCCATTTCCCCGCTCATAGCCATTGGGGCCCTGGTTGAATTCATGCGTCAACCATGCATCATAGATGTTCTCCTCACAGAGCCAATCATTGACAAACTTGGCGGTGATTACCGATATCATTATGGGAATCACGTACGAAACTGCGCCTGTGAGCTCGAACATAATCACCACCACCGACAATGTGAGTTTGGTGATACCCGTGGTGAAAGAAGCAGCTCCCACAACTGCATATGAAGATGGCGACACGAGGCACGATTTCGCAGTGCATGTGGCCAAATACGACGCATCAAGCGTGCTCTGGATGGCCCTGCAAATGATACCAAAGAGACGACCCACTGTGCCGCCCATGACCAACGAAGGCATAAGCACACCTCCCGGAAGCAGAAGTCCATAAGAATATGACGAAAGCACAAAGCCCTGCACAAAGATATAAGCGAGTTTGGCCACGGTGGAAAGTGACGACGCTTCGCACATGAAGTTCAAAGAGTTGGATTCCTGGTCCACTGCACCGGTGGGGCAATCAGTGAAGAGCACCTTCAAAAACGCGCGCAATGGCATCTTGGTCATCAGAATCGGGAACGTGGCCACCGAAGTCACGAGGGCCACCATCAACAACTCGATGTATGGCGCAGTGCGTTCTGGCACCTTCAACACCGTGCGGATACGTGAATAGAGGCGACCTTTGGTGGGTTTTTCGGCAAACCTCAAGTACGTCCAGGTATAGGCGTAGCCAAAAAACCCGCCAATCACTCCCAAGAGAACAAACGGAATGGACTCCATGAAGAACCAGCTGATGTTACCAAACAGCACGTTGAAGAGCGCCTCGTCCATATAATGCTCTCCCTCTGTGAACACCTTGAAGCCATACAAGGCCACCAAGGCAATGGTGGCAGCCACAAACGAGTTCCACATGATCTTGGTGGGCATGAAATACGACGGAAGAAGCTCCATCACAAACAAGACGCCTCCTATGGGAGAGTTGAAGGCCACAGCAATTCCTGTTGCAGCTGCTGCACTTAGCAACTCTCTCCGGAGTCCCTCATGGACTTTCTGGCCATATACCCGTTCAAAACAGATGGTTAGGATACAACTGGCAATGTGAACCAAGGGTCCCTCGCTACCAAGCCACAATCCAGAGCTTACCACTAGCACCAAACCACAGATCTTGTATAAGAGCATCTGGGGCCCAAGGTACAGGTGCATATAATAGTTGAAGCCGGCAATGATAAGCTTGATCTCGGGGATTCCGCTCTGCTTCATCAATGGAGCCCGATTCAAGGTGATGGCACCAGCCAAGAGGACAAACGAAGCCACAAAAAAGACATAAATGGGCATATTGACCACCACGTTGGTCACGAAGTTGGTGTGGCCCGTCACGATGCGCAGCCAATCGTACCAGTCATCAGCAGGGCATGTCAGGTACGGGTTCATGAGAGACCAGCGATCGAGTTTGGAAAGACAAAGGCCTTTTCGGAGATCATTAAGCCATACAGAAGCCAAGTCCAAGAAAATGGTCACATAGCCCACCACGAGCGACATTACCACAAGAACTGTCCACTTTTGCGAAGTCTTGGCGTGCCAGTGTATACTAGACTCTTTCATCCAGTCGATATAAGTATTGTCATCGTAGGGAGAGAATTGGGAAGGATTGGATTGTTGGGGGGTATCGTCATCAAGAAACCGGACTGTGGGAATGGGGGGATAGTTCCCAAACGATTCTTCCATGAGTGTTAGAGTGAGTAGTTGATGTACATTCTGCAGGGCGCGGGAGACGTGGGTACATCCGTACCTCTCTGAAGTAGGTGGAAGGAGCTATCCTGGGGTGTATCTGAGAGTGTACCTGAGAGTATCTGAGAGTGTACCTGAGAGTATCTGAGAGTGTACCTGAGAGTATCTGAGTGTGAATCTGAGAGTGTATCTTAGTGAGTACCGTAGAGTGTATCTGAGAGTGTATCTGAGTGTGTATCTGAGTGTGTATCTGAGTGTGTACCTGAGTGTGTACCTGAGTGTGTACCTAAAGTCTATATCTCGAGTACAATATCGTACTATGCGCCTGTAAGGTAGACTGAAGCGATCCCTAATACCATGATATAGTTCCTGAATATGAACATGTTCCCTAGTTCTCTCATTATGGTATGCACTCTTGATATTGGATGGAGATGTTCCTCAATACAGTGTTTTGAAAATTACACCAGTGCGACAAAATTATTCCATAATTACAATATTTTTCAAAATTCATACCAATGCGACAAAATTATTCGAACCAATATTTCAAAAATATTCATACCAGAGCGACAAAAATATTCATACCAAATGGCATAATGTTTCACACCAACTTTTATAGCTTTTAGTAAACAGATATTTTGTATCTTGCTAATTGCTATTACATTCTATTCTTGGAGTCTCTTATCAACGGTCAAAACGGACAAACTAAGAAGTTTTCATGTTATTCTGTATATTAAAACTTTTATTTGGTATGAATAATTTTGAAATTGGTTCGAATAATTTTGTCGCACTGGTATGAAAATTTTTGTCGCATTGGTATGAAAATTTTGAAAAATACTGTAAATTATTGAAATCAATATTTCAAAATTATTCTAGTGCGACAAAATTAATACAGTATTTTTTATTCAACCAGTGCGACAATTTTTTACACCAGTAAGTTAATTATTCAAACAAAATACACTTTGAATACAGCAAATATGAAAACTAGTTTAGTTGCCCATTTCGACCATTAATTGGAAGACTCCAAGAACAGTATATAAGAGCAATCGTCCAGATATAAAATATCTAATTACTGAAATGTATTAAAAGTGGGTGTGAATAATTTTGAAATATTGGTATGAATAATTTTTCGCACTGGTTTCAATAATTTTGAAAAGCACTGTACCACTTCGCAAATCTTTCAAACCATTTTTTAATAAAATTCAACATCCAAAGTTTTAAACTGGACGATTGCATATAAATACTATCCTGGAGTCTTTTAATCAAAGGTCAAACGGACAAAACTAGTCACCATGTTATCCAGTAAATTAATACCCGATCCCGTATGAGTACAGTATTTTTCAAAATTATTCATACCAATGCGACAAAATTATTCAAACCAGATACAAGTTTTAATAGCACATGAAAACTACCTTAATTTTTTCCGTTTGACTGTTGATTGGAACACTCCAAGAATGTATTATTAATTAGCAAGATATAAATATCTGAATACTGACTATTAAAAGTTGGTGTAAAACACTATGCCATTTGGTTTGAATAATTTTGTCGCACTGGTTTGAATATTTTGAAAAACACTATATAGTACATATATACATATATTCATATACAAATTAAATTAGAGAATATATATATAATTCCATTATATTATTCAGATTTTCTCACATCTAATGGTAAAACAATACAGGACATTTACGGTATATTTAACATATTATAGGTAAGATCTATAATAATTACTCCCTTTTTATGGTATTTTAATTGATAAAAATTAAAAAAGTGACATTTAGAAAGTCAAATCCTTATTTAGCCTTAGCAAATAGTTATTTAACAAATAGTCCACAACCTAGTTCAATAAACTACTGATGAAATGTAGGTGTGCGCCATCTAATTAATTTATCAGTGCTACAAATTGTTGTAAGTAGCTATAAATTGATATCAAAATTCACAAAACTCATTATTACCTATTTAATCTCTAATAAAGTAGACATACGGATAGCAAATAATGAAAGGGTACGAAAGGAATTATTTCTATTAGCTTATTTGAGTTCTATACATTCTGAGAATAAAAACTTGATACGTATAGGTGATATTTTTCATTTTTCATATATCTCCTTTTTAGGCATATATTATTCCCGATATAAAAAACATCTTGTTATTTTTAGGGATAATATTTCAAAAGTTTGTACCACTTCGCAAATCTTTAAACCAAATGGCATAATGTTCATTAACTTTAATAGAATTCAGTAATCAGAAGTTATAATTCGACAGTTGTTTGTAAATACTATTCTTGGAGTCTTCCACCAAAATGGACAGAGCTAAGTAATTCCAAGTTATTCTGTAAATTTAAACTTGAATTTGTTTGAACTATTTGAAATATTGGTTTGAATACAGTGTTATTCAAAACTATCGCAGTGCGAAAAAATTATTCAAACCAAATAATATAATGTTTCACATCAACTTTTAATAGACTTCTGTAACCAGATATTTATATTCGGAAGATTGCTTATATATACTATTCTTAGAGTCCTCCAATTAGTAATTTAAACAGACAAAATTGAATTAGTTTCTTGTTATGCTATATATATAAACGTGTCTTGGTTTGAATAATTTTGAAAGACTGTTTTAATATTTTTGAAATATTAGTTTAATAATTTTGAAATATTAGTTTAATAATTTTGAAATATTGGTTTGAGTAATTTTGAAATATTGGTTTCAATAATTTTCTCGCACTAGTTTAAATAATCAGTGTTCTTCAAAATTCAAACTAGTGCGACAAATTATTCATACCATTTCAAAAGTTTGTACCACTTCTCAAATCTTTCAAACCAAATGGCATAATGTTTCACACCACTTCATTAAAAAACAATATCCCGGAGTCTCAATCTGGACAATTGCTTATATATACTATACTGGAGTCTTTCAATCAACGGTCGAAACGGACAAAACTAGTTTCCATGTTATCCTGTAAATTAAAATTTCTTCAGATCCCGTATGAGTAGCACACTACCCATACAGATAAGATTATTTACGCTGGTCGATCTAGATATGACCAGCAACTATAGCCGAACCCAACTCTAAAGTATGGGTAACCCGAATTTTCTCCCTAGTACCACCAGTCTCTAACTCAATTAGGGCGTTCGTCTCTTCATTCCCTCCGCCACCTGCATGGAACGTGGGCGACCAGTTTCATACCAGGATGAAAGTCTATATGAAAACCTGATTTCTTCTCAAGGAATCGAATGAGCTGAACAATCAAGTACTTGACGTTATCAAAGAATCTAACAACTTGTATTTGGTTGAATAATTTTGAAATAAAAGAATCCAACAACTTGAATTTGGTTAAATAATTTTGAAATAAAAGAATCCAACAACTTGTATTTGGTTGAATAATTTTGAAATAAAAGAATCCAACAACTTGTATTTGGTTGAATAATTTTGAAATATTGGTTTGAATAATTTTTAAAAACACTGTATGGTAGATCAGAGGTACAGTGTTTTTCATATTATTCACAACAGTGCGACAAAATTATTCATACTAATATTACAAAATTATTCGAACTAGTGCGACAAATTATTCATACTAATATTACAAAATTATTCAAAGTGCGACAAATTATTCCAATCAACTGGCATAATGTTTAACACCAACTTTTAGATTTCAGTGATTAGATATTTTGTATCTAGAAGACTGCTTTTATATAATATTATTGGAGTTTTCCAATCAACGTTTGAAACGAGCAAAGCTAAACTAGTTTCCATGTTACATAAACTTGTATTTGGTTTGAATAATTTCGTCGCACTGGTATGAATAATTTTGTTGCACCAGTATGAATAACTTTTAAAATTACTGATAATTCAAATTACTCAAAGCAATATTTCAAATTATTCAACTCGAATACAACTTTTATATACAAGAGAACATAAAACTAGTTCAGTTTTGGCCCTTTTGACCATTTATTGAAAGTCTCTCAAATGAGTAGATACGAGACAATCCTCTATATTAAGGTTTTAGAATATTGAATTCTAATGAAGTGGTGTGAATCATTTCGTCATTTGGTTTGAAAGATTGTGCGAAGTGGTACGAAACTTGAGAATTGGTATGAATAATTTTGTCGCACTGGTATCAATATTTTCGAAAAATACTGTATCGACACAATGAGTAAATTTCGTATTGTGAGTTCAAGGTACTAGCAGATTATGCTAACTCCATGCTTATGTGAGCAATTGTATGAATATGTAAGAACTGGCAGCTTTGCTTAAAAAGGTGTATAAAGATTCAATTGTTGCAGCCATTGTAAGGCTGTAAAGGACCAACAGCCCCTGAATAACTCCGAGCCATTCTCTGAATCCCTCACTCCGAAACCTCAAGCAAGAATATGTAAACCTGCGAATTCCAGAATTTTTATTGCGAATCAGAATATTTACAGTATTTTCAAAATTATTCATACCAATACTTCAAAATTATTCACCAGTGCGACAAAATATTCAAACCAATACTTCAAAAATATTCAAACCAAATACCATAATGCTTCACACCAACTTTTAATACAATTCAGTAATCGGAAATATATATCTGGACAATTGCTCTTATATACTATCAAATCTTCCAATCAATGGTCGCAACGGATAAAACTAAATTAGTTTTCATGCTATGTTGTATATTAAAACTTGTATTTAGATTGAATAATTTTGCAATTGGTTTGGATATTGTCGCAGTGGTATGAATAATTTTGAAAAATACTGTATTTGCGAATTAGAATATATATTTGCGAATCAGAATATTTTTTCCCAGAATAATTATTTCCCAGAATATTTATTTGCGATACAACGCTGCTTTTAAATAAGCTTTATTCCAGCCACAAAATAAATCTGACAAAGAAACACTCAACCCAGAATGTAAATGGGTGTACAAATAAGAAAAAGAATCAGAAGTTTGGTGATATACTGTGGTTGTTGAAAACCTGTCAATTGTGGAATTCCAAGAATCGATTCCTACACTGTATAGTTTTGACCTGCACTAAACCACTGTGACACACAGCAGGTTTCAGTCCCTCAAGTATGTGATACTAATCCCCAATGACACTATGACTTCAAACTCTAGCTACGTGAAATACTGTTGGTTGCATCTAAGTCTAACTCTTGAACTCCTGGCAACACTCTTCCTTGAAATGAAAACTGAAACTGAAGAAAATGGAACTGAAATGAATATCCTCAGTTTTATCGCAGAGTGTCATCACAGAAATGTCAAGGCTCGCTTACAACAATGGCGTGCCGAGGAATCAATGTTAAACATACAATACATCCGTACACCACGATATGAGTTATGAACTGCAAAGAATTCCAAATGCAGTACTATTACTTCATACAGGGTTGGTTGTATACAAAATAGCTCACAGGTTTCGTAATGCAGAGTGCAGATGAAAAGAAAAAGGGCGATGCACTGTTTCCTAAGTTTTTCCTAAAGGAGATTTATGAGAAACCGATCTCGCAAGAGCTATTTCCGTATAGCTATTGCGGGCCGGTAATAGAAGTCCGTCAAGTATACCATGGAAATCCACAAATTTGATGGCAATAATTGCAGTCTAATCGAAGCTGAAATTTTTTAAAGGACTTGTTTTAACTGACATTTTTAAAGGACTTGTTTTAACTGACATTTTTAAAGGACTTGTTTTAACTGACATTTTTAAAGGACTTCTTTAACTGACATTCCATACTTATTGGACTTGAAAACTTTGCTTCGCACCTCTTTATTTTTGCAGATTAAGAAAAACATCCGCGTGAGTTGGCAGTGCGATGCACTTGTTTTTCAATAAGCTCAACAAGTATGGAACTTCAGTATCATAACCTTGTTCATGTATTTTTCTTGTTCTATCTAAACCCAGAAATGCCTGATTAACTTAGACTATTTCGATACCATCTCATCAAGAGCGGAATCCCCTCTATTTACAGTTAATCACACGGACTTCTAGTCCCTAGCTCTAGACGTCTCCTTCCGGTCTTACCTCTCTTGAAACTTCGGCCCGAGACATCTATTTCCACTTCCGATGCATCCGACTCCGGTTCCATCGCCTTCCATCCCGAGCCAAGAGACTTGTTTCTCCAATCCCACGGCTTATCGAATTAGCCCGTGGTACCTGCTTCCGATCCGAGGTCTCGGAAGTTCTTCTTTGGGTAAACTGTAACCTCATTCCGTCATATCAACCCACGTTTCATCTGCACGATGCATTACCGAATCCTGTGAGCCATCTCATCATACATCTAGTCCTGTATGTAGTTATTGCACCTCATCCTTCTTATACCACAATGTACACACATACTGAGACTTACTCATAGTCTGGTGTACCGATGTCTTACAGATTCAATAGATATTTTGAAAATTTCATACCAATGGGATATATTTACAGTGCGAAATTATTCAGTGCAAAATTATTCAGTGCGAATTCACTCAGTGCGAATTTATTCAGTGCGAAATTATTCAGTGTGAATTTTTTCAGTGCGAAATTATTCACTGCGAAATTATTCAGTGCGAAATTATTCAGTGCAAAATTATTCACACCAAATACATGTTTTAATTTACAGGATACATGGAAAATATTTAGTTTGTTTTACCCTTGATTAGAACACTCCGAAAATAATATAAATAAACAATTGTCAAATATAAAATTTCTGATTACTCAATATTAAAGTTGGTGTGAACCATTTCATCATTTGGTTTGAAAAATTGTGCGAAGTGGTACGAAAATTTTGTAACATTGGTGAATAATTCGTCGCACTGTGAAAATTTATTGGTGAATATTCGTCGCACTGTGAAACTTTATTGGTGAATATTAGTCGCACTGTGAAAATTTATTGAATAATTGTCGCACTGTGAATATTTAAAAGACTATAAAATGCCTCATCAAATGCAGTCGCCGTGCGTATCTCGCGAAGATTTATATAGCTTGATTCCCGGCTATCCCCTTCCATTCTTTCAGCTTTCGAGCATCTCTCCTACCAATCAAAAGTGATGCATACCAAAAAATCAAATGTCTTTTATGTTTGATTTCTCTGGTAATCCTCCTGCAGGAAACCTGTCTTCATCAATGAACCTGGAAATGCCAAGATTCACGTTGAAATCCTTCGACATAGACCCGAAACCCACTATTGTCTCGGAGGTTTCCGTGGACTCCAAAGCTGCAACCTCCCCAGCTTCTGCTGAATTGTCCCTCTTTTTGACAATGTATTCCATTTTGCCTCATGATAGTATGCCCCTGGACTGCAATCCATGGTTAATCTCTAGTGTACCTCCAGCACATACATTCTATGCCATCGAGGTGTTAAAAGATTTGGACAATATGTCTTTTGTTGGTGAGTGTGTTACTCCTGTTCCCCTTTCTCCTGCAAACGGTAATAGAGTGCCGGAGCTTTACTACCTTATTCTTGAATCTTTTTCTCAGAGGTCAGTCCTCCACAAGTATTATTGCCAATGCACGACCGAAGCCTTCTATGCAATGTTCCATGGGAGCCAGCTGGACATTGATCGAGTCTTCCAGTTGATGAACTTGCAATTTTCCCAGCTCATTAGCGCTTGTCTTGCCGATGCAGATACATATAACTTGGGCCTTCTCCTGAAGAAATGCGTGGACGCAAAACTTCTTCGACGCCTTGTGTCAGCTCAAAAAGATCAAGAGTATTCCGTGTCAGATGTGATTTTTCTCTACGAGAAAAGGGCCGCTGAGGGAGATATCCAATCCTTGTTAAAAATATATCTTGCTTACAACTATAGCAAGCACGAGATCTGTGAGCAGATTGGGAGATTTTACATGTCCCTAACCAAGGAATATTTCTTTGACTCCTCATTTAAATGTACGGATTTTCCCATCAAGAAGCAGCTTTTAGAGGACTTAAGGGGGTTTGTTTACACGGTGGAGCAAAAAAAGATCCATAGAACTGAAATTTCTCGTTCACCTTTGATCCAACACCTGTCTCTGAGATATGTTGAAACCAATTCCAGTAACGTTTTGTTGGTGCAATTAAAGGATTCTTCTATAACTGAGCCAGATGTTCCGTTCGGGCCTCAAGTTGCTACCGATTCTAAACAAGTCGAGAAATTCCTCTGGAATACTGGCAGCTCTATTATGATTGTCAACGATCGCACCCTCTTGACTAACTTCGTTCCTGATACTACGGCTGTGTATGACTATGCATTTGGTGCAACGTATATGAGCTATGGCTATGGAGAACTTGATTTGTGTTTATCGAACAATCAGACGGTTCATTTTCCCCGAGTCTTTTATGTGCCCGATTCTCCGTTCAATTTCTGTACCACGACTGGAGATGGCAATTTCTCAGTTTTGCTCAGCTCTGGCGCGGCGTATGCTAGTGTGGCGAATTCTCAGTCTACCACGATTCGTTTGCTGAGAATCCGTAACCGGAACTGGTTTGAGGGAACTTGTCCCAGACGACTGTTTCCTTCATGGAATACGAAAGATATGCAGTGGCATATGAAACTTGGCCATCCAAATTTGCAAGAGTCACGTGTCCTCAAGAAATGTGGGTACATTAGCGATGCGGAAGTTATGCCTGTCACCAGATGCATTCAATGTGAGGACTATGTGGACTATGATCTGCAAACCTCGACAATTGCCTTTGTTAATGCTACAGCTCCGTTTGAAATCTTGCACGTGATCATCAGTCGTCTGGGAGAAATGCCTTTGACATACAATAGTACATGGTATTTTTTGACCATTGTTGATGACTATTCGAAATATACCAGAGTGATTCCACTTTGGAGCAGATCTATTGCTGTGGATGTCATTGCGAATTTTGTGGAGACTGCAGCTGCTCTGTTTGGTGCGGCCACCCCAAAACCTGAAATATGGACCTGTAAGGATATGGAATTTGCCAGGGAAAAGTTGGAAACTTACTGTAAAAAAAATGGTTTCGTGCACAGGCATTCGAATACTGCGTGGCCTAAAGATAGCATTGCTGAACGCATGAAGGATACCATTACAAAATCTACTCAGAAGTTGCTTTACCCCGCCACTGTGCCTCTTTTCTTATGGCCTGAAATAGTTTGCACAGCAGCCTTGTTGCAAAATCAAACTCCCAAATACTCTTTGCAGTATCGTACTCCAATTGAAGTATGGAATGGCCAAAAAGGAATTTCTCCATCTGAATTGCACCCGGTTGGGTGTATGGCAGTGGTTAAGATTCAACAGGAGACCAAGACAACTTTCAGTCGGCTGGTGGTGTGTGGTTATCTTGGGCCCAGAGGAAATGCACCGGGCCATAGGTTTTTCAACTACGATCAAATGCGAGTGTTTGAAAGTGAGGATGCGCGCTTTTATGACAATGATCAATACTTTAAAATGTTTGATGCTCCAGAGTACGTTTTGGAGGTGATACGTGAAGCAGACTTGATGGATATCTATGAGGCTGAGAAGGGTTACAAACGTTCAATGTCTATTGCGAAGAGGAAAAAGGACAGGCTTATCCGGAAGCTTGGGGATAAGTTTGACATGATATTTGGTACTACTGTAGTAGTTGCCCCACTGGAGGAAAGCAGGAATGGTGATCAAGGAGACCAAGGAGATCAAGGAGATCAAGGAGATCAAGGAGATCAAGGAGATCAAGGAGATCTAAACGTTGATCAAGGAGATCAAAACGGTGATCATATAATGAGTGATGCAGAGATAAAATTACTGGCCTGTCCATTTCCATATCCGATATAAAGTTGCAGTCTGTCAACTAGAGCTTCAATCCTAGCAGCTGAACAAAGCTCTATATAGAAGGGCTAGAGTTTCTATCAGACACTGATCTCCTCATATCTAGACACTGTTGGGTACAGGTCAGTTTTGGGTTCAATTCTGAGTGACTGCGTTAAGTCTTAGAGATGATTCTGATGAGTTCATCTTATCTGGAAAATAGACAATCATTATTGGTACTCAAACTATGAGATCACTAACAGTGAGTGCATTGGTTTTCAAAATTATACCAGTGCGACAAAATTGTCATTAAAATATATCACCAAATGACAATGTTTCGCACCAATTTAGTAGAATTCAGTACAGTCTTTTTCAAAATTACAGCATTTTTCAAATTATTCATACCAATATTTCAAAATTTTTCATACCAGTGCAACAAAATTATTCATACCAATATTTCAAAATATTCAAACCAAAAATAAGTTTTAATAAACAGCATAACATGGAGACTCCTTTTCTTCTGACTGCTTTGCCGTTGATTGGAAGACTTTCAGAATTGAATGTAATAGCAATCAGCAAGACATATAATATATCATTACTGAAAACTATTAAAAGTTAGTGTGAACATTATGCCATTTGGTATGAATAATTTTGTCGCACTAGTATGAATAATTTTGAAATATTGGTATGAATAATTTTGTCGCACTGGTATGAATAATTTTGAAAAATACTGAAATCAAAATTACTCAGAGCAGTGTGACAAAATTATCATTAAAATATTTTAAAATGATTCACACCAACTTTAAATAGTTTTCAGTAATCAGATATTTTAATCTTGCTGATTGCTATTACATTCAATTCTTGGAGTCTTCCAATCAACGGCCAAACTGGAAAAATTAAAGGAGTTTCCATATTGTGTTGTATATTAAAAGTTCTATTTGTTTTAATTTTTTTGATATTGGTATGAATAATTTAGTCGCACTGCTACAGTCTTTTTCAGAATTATTAATACTAGTGCGACAAAATTATTCATACCAATATTTCAAAATTATTCATACCAATATTTCAAAATGTTTCATACCAGTGCGACAAAATTATTCATACAAATATTTTAAAATTATTCATACTAATGTGACAAAATTTTTCATACCAGTGGGTTCGTGAAGTTCAGGATCAATGAAGTGCTGATTGCCTAGCCCATCGATGAACCCATCGGGTGATACATGAGCAC
>VATE01000209.1:13162-24245 GCA_008065195.1 Metschnikowia amazonensis | reverse complement strand
TACCAAAACTTATTACCAAAACTTATTACCAAAACTTATTACCAAAACTTATTACCAAAACTTATTACCAAAACTTATTACCAAAACTTATTACCAAACTTATTACCAAAACTTATTACCAAAACTTATTACCAAACTTATTACCAAACTTATTACCAAAACTTTATTAGCCTCGCAATCTCATTTAACCTTATCATATTCCAATTTCTAGCCAATGTTCAAGTTGGATCCACGACCGGCGCTCTTCTCATCGCCAATCCATGAGTTCTGCTTTCTCTTTACCATTTGCCAGGCGCAATTCCTTTCCCAAGGATCTATTACCATGTCTATGAGTACCATGAATACTGTGACCGAGTCTATTTCTCGTCTTGAAAATACAAATTTGGGAAACTCCACCAAAATCTGGTATGTGGGCGCCTATGCCTTGACCCTTGGCACGTTCATCTTGGTTTCTGGTCGGTTGGGTGATTTGTTCGGCCACAATAAAATCATGCTTATAGGCTGGGCTTGGGCTGGGCTCTGGAGTCTCATTACCGGTATGTCATATTACTCCAAAGCTAGTGAGTTTTTGATATTTTGTCGTGCCCTCCAAGGAATTGGCTTTGCACTTATTCTTCCGTGTGCCGTTGGAATTTTGGGGTCGGTGTACCCCACGGGAAAGCGGAAAAATATGGCATTTGCCATTCTTGGAGCGTCGGCTCCGGTTGGAGCTACTGTGGGTGCCATTATGGCAGCGTTAGTAGCGCAGAAGTTGTGGTGGCCGTGGTGTTTCTGGCTCCAGGCAATCACATGCATTCTCATTGGGGTGGTGGGGTATTTTGCCATTCCTGGAAATTATAAGCCACAGCACTTCCCCAGGGGGGAGATTGCAGCACGGATGGACCTTGGCGGCGCAATTTTGGGGGTTCTGGGCCTCATTTTGTTCAATTTCGTGTGGAATCAAGCCCCAATGGCCGGCTGGAAAAGTGCATATATCCTCGCGCTTTTACCCGTGAGTGTGGTGTTGATCATTATTTTCTTCTACTTCGAGATGTACATAGCAGAGCATCCGCTCTTGCCACGGAGCATATTCACGGTGCAGATTGGGCTTGTTCTTTTGTGCATCTCCTTGGGCTGGGGACTGTTTGGAATTTGGCAGTATTATTACTGGAGTCTCATGATGAATTTGCGAGGCCACAGTGCTCTTGCTGCGTCAATCACTTATATCCCATTACTTGTTTTGGGGGTAGTGGCAGCTATGCTTGTGGGCTTCTGCATGTCGAAAAAAACTGCTCCCTATATCATTTGTTTTTCGATGGTGGGATTCATGATGGGCGATGTGCTTCTTGCGCTTGCACCCGTGCACCAGACGTGGTGGAAGATTACATTTGGCCAAATGTTTTTACTTGCGTGGGGCATGGATTGTTCATTTCCATCGGCCTCGATAATCCTCTCTGATTATCTTCCGAAGGAGCACCAGGGAATGGCGGGGTCGTTGGTGAACACTGTTCTCAACTACTCGGTTTCGTTATTTTTGGCCATGAGCAGCACGGTGGAGTCGCAGGTTTTACTCCGCACAAATGATACGCTCAAGAGTTCTCGGTGTGCCATTTATATGGGAGTGGGGCTAGCTGCGTTGGCGGTGTTGGCGTCATTAGTGTTTGTTATAAATGAAGCACGGGAGGTGACAGAATTGGACGAGATGCTGGAGATTTCGGAAGAGCTGAGCGAGAAGGGGATGATGAAAGCGGGTTAATTGGTATTGAAAGCGAGTTATTGGTATTGAAAGCGAGTTATTGGTATTGAAAGCGGGTTATTGGTATTGAAGGGTTATTGGTATCAGTAACAGAATCAGAATCTGCTTTGTGCTTATCAAGAGGTACAATATCCCCTTTAATTATTATACTGGTACACGAGTGTCCTAAACCAAATACAAATATTCTTCCAGAGTAAACATGATTTGTGGGTCCTAGTTTAGGTTCCGTGCTGGGATGGATACTTATGAGCAAGTCGATTCAGATATTGATGACAGATATTTAATGACACTGTATAGATATTTTGCTTAGAGGTTTATTATATAGACATGAGTAGATTTTGTAATTAAAGTAGTATACTGAAGCTCTAGAACATATCGTCAATAGTTTTCAATATTATTCAAAGCAGTGCGCAATTCGAACAAAGAAAAAGAATGAATTCAAAATTATTCATACCGGTGCGACAAAATTATTCATACCAGTGCGATAAAAATATTCATACCAAATACAAGTTTTAATATACAGCATAACATGGAAATTACTTTATTTTTGTCCGTTTAGCCGGTAATTGGAAGACTCTAGGAATGGTATAATAGCAAATCCAGATATATTTTCTGATTACTGAATTCTATTAAAGTTGGTAGGAAACATTTTCCATTTGGTATGAATAATTTTGTTGCACTGGTGAATAATTTTGAAATATTAGTATGAATAATTTTGAAAAATACTGTAATTCAAAAGTTTCGCACCACTTTGCAGTCTTTCAACCAAATGCTTAATGTTCACTTTCATAATTTGAAATTTTGGAATAAATCTGAGGATCCCTGAATACTAATTTGGGAGTTAGGTTCAAATTGATGGATGAATTTTTGGTTGTTACAATATCTTGTATTTGGTGTGAAAGAATGCTTGAACGGTATGACTTTTTAGTTACTCAAAGCAGCGCGACAAAATTACAGCACTTTTCAAAATTGTTCATACCAATGCGATAGAAATATTCATACCAAATACAAGTTTTAATATACAGCATAATATGGAAATTACTTTATTTTTGTCCGTTTAGCCGCTAATTGGAAGACTCTAGGAATGGTATAATAGCAAATCCAGATATATTTTCTGATTACTGAATTCTATTAAAGTTGGTAGGAAACATTTTCCATTTGGTATGAATAATTTTGTTGCACTAGTGAATAATTTTGAAAAATACTGTATTTGAACCAGAAAAATTGAACCAGAAAAATATTTGAACCAGCGCGAAAATATATTCAAACCTATTTCAAAAGTTTACCACTACACATTCATTCAAATCAATACAAGTTGTTTATACAAAAGAACATGAAAAATAGTCAGTTTTATGTTTTGATTTTGAAACACTCATTATTAAATAAGAGGCATTCCTCTTGATTTTCATTTCAGAATATTAAATTCTAAAAATTGGTGTGAAACATTTCATCATTTGGTTTGGAAGATTATGCGTAACGAAACTTTTATTTTGTTTTAATAATTTTATCGCATGATTTTGAAAAAACTATAAAGATTGTGCGAAATGGTACGAGAATTTTAATACAGTATTTTTTAATATTATTTATACCAATGCGACAAAATTATTCAAACCAAATGTAATGATTCACACCAACTTTTAATAGTTGACTTTTAATAGTTTTCAATTATCAGATATTTTAAATCTCATTGATTGCTATTACATTCTATTCTTAGAGTCTTCCAATCAACGGCCAAACGGACAAACTATAGTAGTTTCCATGTATGCTGTATATTAAAATTTTATTTGGTTTGAATAATTTGAAATATTGGTGTGAATAATTTGAAATATTGGTGTGAATATTTTGAAATTGGTATGAATAATTTAAATATTGGTTTGAATATTTTGAAATTGGTATGAATAGTTCTGTCGCACTGGTATGAATTTTAATTGTTTGAACTATTTTGTTTTCTCGAAATATTTTACGCGGATGAATACTTTTGAAAGCTGGATTTATTATGTATACTATCATATATTAACTCTAAATTATAAAATGTATCTATATTATTTATTAACTCTAGACTATAATAACTATGCTATAATTCTATACTTTATACTCTACACTTCTATACTACCATATCTATACTATAATTCTATACTTCTATACTTTATACTCTATACTATCATATACTATGCTTCTATACTTTATACTCTATACTATCATATCTATCCAAACTATACTGTATATCTATACTCTATAGACCCCTTGCCAAATTACCCTCTCGACCCACACTAAACCATCTAAACTTTCATAAACCTCTCAATCCTACTAATTTCAAATGTCGTCGACTCATAAAACACCTGCATATAGCGCGTATCCCCGGCTCAGCCAAACCGCTGGTCTCCGCGCACCTGCATGCACCACTGACACACAACATCTCGAGAACTGCCACCACGGAAACTGAAGCCATTCATTCTAGGATACACCACGTCCGAATCCAGCACCAACAGCACTCAAGCCCGGTCCTGCACCAAGTCTAGATTACTGCCCCACCTGATCCTGCAGTTAACACACCTGATCTGCATTTAAGACGATCATCACATAATACTCACAACACTACTCACACTACTCACACTACTCACACTACTACACTACTCACACTACTCCCAACACTACTCCCAACACTACTCCCAACACTACTCCCAACACTACTCCCAACACTACTCCCAACACTACTCCCAACACTACTCCCAACACTACTCCCAACACTTACTCACACTACTTCCAACACTACTACTGGATTTACTACACTCAATAGTCCATTGATTGAGAATCTTAGCCTGAAATCTTGAAAATCAAAGCTGAGAAATTAAAGCTTGTGTGTCTTCCTGTCCCAAAATGTCCCTGCCCCTTATACAACCCAATAAAAGGGCTCAGCTAGAAAAATTGATCCGTGAGTTCCAAAGCGAGCTCGGTGCAGACTGGGAAAAGTATCATGAATCACTCACCCTCTTCCTCGTGGGAAAACTCTCTCGGCCCGAGTTGGTCAAGATCATCATGCCTCTACTCCACAACAGAGACCTTGTCAAGTACCACAACAAACTCCTCCTACTAAACTTGGCCAACCTGGCGGTTCCTGGCGATACCGGTGAGTTTCTGAGTGAAATAGCCATGTTCTGGAGCAAATCCGGGCTGAAATCCGGATCCAAGAACAACGTCAAGAGCACACAATACGAGAAATTCAAGTCCAACATCATGGGATTGCCTCTCAAGGAAAGACGCCGTATTCGGCTGATCACCAAGGAAGCTGGAAAGAAAAATAAGCTTTCAGCATTCATCACGCTCACTCGCCAGGCACTCTTGCCCAAGATCCCAATGATTCTGGACAAGGAACAACAGCAGCTCCAGGTCAACAATTTGGTGTCTTGGCAGCAGGATGTGGTCAATGGTATTAACACGCCCGTGGCCACCACCAGCTACGAGTTGCCTGATTTGGACACCCTTCTGCGCCGGGTACTCATGACTATGCGAGAGCATGGCCTTGTGGGAGGCTTAAGTCTGAAGACGCTTGAAATCATTTCACTTGGTTTGGAGGCGCACCTCAAAAATATCTTGGAGCTGGCCATTGACATTGTGCGCTACCGAGAAAAGAAGTATGCTAGCAATGCTTTTCTACAGGCTGGGTTTCTCCATGGGAACACCAAACTGGCACAAGCTCTGCTACTGCACGAGAGACGTATACCAAACCTGGACGTGGTGCTTGGAGTGGAGGATTTGTATAATACTTTTGAGATGTTTCCACATATGATCGAGCCATGCGGGCCAAAAATACGTTTGTCGAGTGTTCTTTTAAAAAATGATGATGAGCGAGAACCTGAGTTACCGGTAATAAAAGATGCGGACAAGACCGATAAGAACGATAGTGTGGGGTCATCAGACGAGCTCAAATGGATGCTCCAAGATTTGATCACGACATGAAGTTATATGAACGATGACATGAAGTATATTATTTTTCAATATTATTCATAGCAATTTGAAAATTGAAGCAGTGCGAGAAAATATTTGAAAATTGAAGCAGTGCGAGAAAATATTTGAAAATTAAAGCAGTGCGAGAAAATATTTCAAAATTGAAGCAATGCGAGAAAATATTTCAAAATTCAAAATTGAAACCAGTGCGAGAAAATATTTCAAAATTGAAACCAGTGCGAGAAAATATTTCAAAATTGAAGCAGTGCGAGAAAATATTTCAAAATTCAAACCAGTGCGACAAAATATTTTTAATTTCAAAATTCAAACCAGTGCGACAAAATATTTATACCAATTTTCAAAATGTTTCACACCAACTTTAATAGTTTTCAGTAATCAGAAATTTTATAATAGGACGATATGTATACTATTCTTGGAGTGTTCTAATCAACGGTCGAAGACAAAACTAAAGTATCATGTTATTCTGTAAATTAAAACTTGTATGGTTGAATAATTTTGAAATATTGGTATGAATAATTTTGAAAATACTGTACCAGTGCGACAAAATATTCATACCAAATACAAGTTTAAATACACAACATGGAAACTACTTTAGTTTTGCCCGTTTCGACCGTTAATTGGAATACTGAAAGAATAGTATATATAAGCAACTGACCAAATAAAATTTCTGCCATTAAAGTTGGTGTGAAACATTATGCCATTTGGTTTGAATAATTTTGAAATATTGGTATGAATAATTTTGAAAAAGACTGTAATTGGTTTGAATAATTTTGTCGCACTAGTTTGAATACAGTATTTTTCAAAATTATTCATACCAGTGCGACAAAATTATTCATACCAATATTTCAAAATTGTTCATACCAAATACAAGTTTTAATATACAGCATAACATGCAAATTACTTTAGTTCTGTCCTTTGGCCGTTGATTGGAAGAATGCAAGAATAGAATGTAATAGCAATCGTCCAGATATAAAATATCTGATTACTGAAAACTATTTAGGTTGGTGTTTATGCCATTTGGTTTGAATATTTTGAAAAATATTCATAGTATTTTTTCAAAATTTAAACCAAATTCAAGTTTTATACAAGATAACATTGAAAAGTTCAGTTTTAGCCCTTTTGACCCTTAACTCCTATATGTATATATGAGGCAATCCTTTAGATTAGAATTTCTGAATATTCAATTCTATAGAGTTGATGTGATACATTTCGTCATTTGAAAGATTGTGCAAAGTGGTACGAAACTTTTTGAGAATTGGTATGAATAATTTTGTGGCACTGGTATGAATATTTTTGAAAAATACTGTATGAATAATTTTGAAAAATACTGTACATTCGAACTATACCGAGGTGTATTATAGAATGATGAATAGAGAGCATCAGAAAAGATGATCTAGTTATAGATCATCTCAATTTCACATCTCAATGAGTTTTCATCTCAATTTCACATCTCAATTTCTCATCTCAATTTCTCATCTCAATTTCTCATCTCAATTTCACATCTCAATTTCTCATCTCAATTTCTCATCTCAATTTCTCATCTCAATGCTAGAGTTCACAGAATCTGCATGCATTTTCAAGACTCGTTTCTTCTCCCCCCATGTCTCTCATGTCACATACATTCACAATGGTACTGTTTTGAGTGACTTCTCTCAAAAGGTCCATGAGCTTCAGACCCTTGGCTTGTTCTTCTGAAAATGTGCCAATGTAAAGTATTGTTTGGCCCTGTGTAGAATAGATTTGAAATGATGGTATAGACAGGTTCGGTAACTGTTCCAAATCTTGCACACTTCTTATGAGCCTTTGCTGACTGACCACTTTGGTCGTTTCCACATCCACTTTAACTTCATTGCTTAGCAAATCCACAAGATTTCCATCTTTCATTCCCACGCTTTGTAAGTAGATTTCTGTTTTCTGGTCGAGAGACTCGAAAATGGCCTTGTGATCTGCTGGATGCCCGAAGAAGCGGAAAAAGAGCGGCTTTGTTGAAATCTGCGATTTTTCCCGGATCAACACTTGCCATTCTGCTGAAACCTGTTCTTGAGACACCAGTAGTGGGTTCAGCAGCAGATTCAGCAGATTCAGTGGATTCAGAAGATTCAGCAGATTCAGTAGATTCAGAAGATTCAGCGGATTCAGCGGATTCAGAAGATTCAGCGGATTCAGAAGATTCACCGGATTCAGCGGATTCAGAAGATTCAGCAAATTCAGCGGATTCAGAAGATTCAGCGGATTCAGAAGATTCACCGGATTCAGCAGATTCACCGGATTCAGCAGATTCACCGGATTCAGCAGATTCACCGGATTCAGCAGATTCACCGGATTCAGCAGATTCACCGGATCCACCAGATCCACTAACAAATTCTCATTGCCAACAATCACCACCTTGGAAAAATCTCGGCAAGTCTCACCCATGGAAACTGTGGTATAGTCAACCACACTCAAATCCCCCAAAAATCGCTCGGGAATCACCAAAATATCGTACTTTTGCTTGTATACCATGATCAGAAACTCTAGTAAGCGACGGTTTTCAAGGTACTTCTGGTACTTTTCGTTTTCCATCGAAAATTCCGCCTCTGCTTGCCGATACCGCGACTCCACACTCCGCAGCTGCGCTACCAAGTCCTCCAAAGCCCGGCTTTCACTGGCAATGCGTGCCCGTAACGATAGTTCTTGCGCATCGAATTCGTGAGTCAGTTTTATACTTTCAGAAACGGCGTTTTCGGCCTTCTGGATATCTCGATTCATAATTTCTTGTGTTTCCTGTAATTGGGCCAATTGTGAGGTCGTTTGCACGAGTTTCTCCAGAAGAAGAGCCAATTCGGCACGTTTTCGCTCAAGATTAGGGTCAGATTTTGCTTGAATCGTCAATTTCTGAATCTCGGCATCGTTAGCTTGTCTCTCAGAAGCAATTTGCTGGGCCTTTTCGCCTACAAATGCCTCTAATTCCAGGCGAACAGCATCCAAATCAGCATTCATACGACGCTTGGCGTCCAACACCTCAGTATCGTCATTTTCAAGCTTGGCCTTAACTTCGTTTTCCACCTCGAACTTGGACTCACGCAAGAATTCATCTCTGTCGTGGCGAAATTTGCGGAGTTTCTGGTTGATTTCATGTTCCTCCCGCTCCACTTTTTCGGTGATTTGGTTCAGGACAAATTCAAAGCGGCCCTGTGACTCCAGAATGGTTTTTTCAAGCTCACGCACTTCTGTTTTTAGAGCCTTAAATAGGAGCCGAAACTGTATGGTTTCGTCCTCAACCACGGCCAAAGCCGATTCTGCCTGGGCGATTTCCGAGTCGAGCTTCTCGTTCTCCTTGACCAACTCTTCGATATATGCACTCTCGTTTTCATGGACGCCGATTGTGGGCGAGAAGCTTCTATGGCTGGAGCCTTCATTTTTGCTGCTTGTTATTCGGGTTTTGATGTTGAGGTTGTTATTGATGGACAAGAGTCTTTTGTACTTGTCTGCATTGGGAGCCGCCACCTCAGGGGGGCGATGAATGGACCAGTGGTTAGAATCACTGACCAAGTTTTTGGCGTCAGACACACCAGGACTTGTTTCAGAAGGGGCCTCAAAACTTAGTCTTTGGCTTAGACCACGGGGTTTTTCGGAGCCTGGTTTCAACACGGGGATAAATGAGCCTCGGTGGTTCATATTTTGGTTTGGAGAAGTGACGATTTTGACCATCTGAAAGCCAAGAGAGGTGCGGCGTCGTTTTGGGGAGGTTGGCTGGAGATTTTTTGGAGAAGAAATCTCGCTTAGGATGCGTCGGCGGCTTGTTTCAGACATGGAAAGATGGAGTTAGATTGTTTCAGATATGATAGGATAGATTGGTGATGTGATATGGTGATGTGGTGATGTGATGTGATATGGTGATGTGATGTGGTGATGTGATATGGATATGATGATTTGATATTCCTCTATTCTGGTTATTTCAATGGTGATTTGCAGATTCTTCAAATCTCACCCTTAATATAACATAAATACACCTTCAGTTTCACACTTGTTTCACTACTGTCGCTTCGCAGGTTATGTGCAGATTTGCAGGTGGTGATCACCGCGATCAACAAACGCGGTTATCCGCACTACAGTGTGAGCTACTTAAAATGATACAGTGTTTCAAATTATTTAATTAGTGCAAAATTTCAAACAACTTCTAATAGTTTTCAGTAATCAGATATTTTATATCTGGAGAATTGCTTATATTACAATTCTTGGAGTCTTCCAATCAACAGCCAACGGACAAAACTAAAGTTTCCCAGTTTCGTGTAATTTAAGACTTGTATTTAGTTTGAATATTTTGAAAATTGGTTGAATATTAATTGGTTGAATATTTTAAATGGTTTAATATTTTGAAAACTTGGTTGAATATTTTAATTGGTTGAATATTTTGTCGCATTAGTATGAATATTTTTGAAAAACACTGTAGTCGCGCTGCTTTGAATAGTTTTGAAAACACTGTATTCCAATACAAGTTGTTGTATATAGAAAAGCAAGGAAGATAGTTCATTCGTTTGACTGACTTCAAATATAGTACATGAGGCAATTCTTCAGATTTAAATATCTGAATATTGAATTCATATGTAAGATTTTAGAATACTGAACTAATGAAAGTTGCTGCTATTACTATCACTATCACTATCACTATCACTCTCACTACTGTGTTTTTATTTATACCAGCGCGCAAAAATATTCATACCAATATTTCAAAATTATTCAAACAAAATGGCATAATGTTTCACGCCAACTTTAATAGAATACAGTAATTAGATATATTATATCTGGCTGATTGAGTGTATAAAAAATTCTTGGAGTCTTCCAATCAACAGTCGAAACGGGCAAAACGAAAGTAGTTTCCATGTTATGTCATATTAAGACTTGTATTTGGTATAAATAATTTTGAAAAAAACTGCATTGGTTGAATGTTTTGTCGCACTGGTTTAAATTTTGTCGCCTGGTTTAAATTTTGTAGCACTGGTTTGAATAATTTTGAAAAATACTGTATACAAGATACCTTGGAAACTACCTTAGTTTTGTCCGTTTCGACCTAAATTGGAAGACTCCTGGTGTAGTATTAATAAGCAATTGACGAGATATAAAATTTCCAAATACTGGATTCTATTTAAGTTGGGTGAATTTTTTGAATGGTTGAATATTTGAATGGTTGAATATTTGAATGGAATATTTGAATGGTTGAATACAGTATTTTTCAAAATTATTCATACCAATGCGACAAATTTATTCATACCAGTGCGACAAAATTATTCATACCAATATTTCAAAATTATTCATACCAATATTTCAAAATTATTCATACCAATATTTCAAAATTATTCATACCAAATACAAGTTCTTATACACAAGATAATATGGAGATAA
>VATE01000209.1:0-12843 GCA_008065195.1 Metschnikowia amazonensis | reverse complement strand
TGGTGTAAAACATTATGCTATTTGGTATGAAAAATTTTGTCGCACTGGTATGAAAAATTTTGTAATATTGGTATGAATAATTTTGAAAAATACTGTATAAATATCTAAATATTCAAAACTATTATAAGTTGGTGTGAAACATTATGCTATTTGGTATGAATATTTTGTCGCACTGGTATGAATATTTTTGAAATATTAGTATGAATATTTTTGTCGCACTAGTACGAATAATTTTGAAAAAGACTGTATTTTGTCGCACGAGTTTAAATATTTTTGAAAATACTGTACCAATGCGTCGCGAACCTACTCAATCTTCGAGTAAAATAGATTTTTCCAGGAGTATCAACCAAGTAGCTACTCAAGAAATACATTACATAGAATGTAGACAATATAGAAATCTAGAAAAAGATAGCAATATAGAAATCTAGAAAAAGATAGCAATATAGAAATCTAGAAAGAGATAGCAATATAGAAATCTAGAAAAAGATAGCAATATAGAAATCTAGAAAAAGATAGCAATATAGAAATCTAGATAGATTATAGAGTGTCCATACTTCTCACTGCTATTCAAGTACTTTACTGGTTGAGACTACCACACTGTCTAATCCATACAAGTCCAACCGAAGAAATTTCATATTTGCTGAAATACTAGTATTTCTCCCACCTTAAACTAAATTAAGGCATAATGATGACCTGAACAGCTACGTCAAAGAATCACATCAATGTAAGATAGAAGTACAATTGCTATTACATAATTGAGATGGCTGAAAAAGGTATGACCGGTGGTTCGGATCGTGGATACAGACTAAATTTACAGTGTTAGCATATTTATAAGTGTAAAATGTGAAAATTATCGGAGAGTATTGAGGAAATTGGATCTACTCCTACAAAGTCCACCTTGGAAATTGGCTCAGACTGATAACAATCAGATCACTTCAATATCTCCACTAATCACTTCAATATCTCCACTAATCACTTCAATATCTCCACTATTCACTTCAATAAATCCAATTCCAGACTCAGACTCGTTTTTCATTACTTCATATTACTAGCTTTATGTAAACCTTTTTTGTGGTCTCAGGTAATCCTCTCCGTATGATATCTGAAGAATCCACCGACTTGTTCTGAGAAGTCTGTAAAGGCTTCACAAAGAGTTCCACTTGTTGACACGTCATTCCGACAGCATTATATTTCTTTGTCATCAAAAACCACGATTCGGGTAAAGTCGATTTATAGCAGAGGTGGGGATCGATATTCACCACTTTGCCTCCTAACGTCACTTCGAATTCAAATGGTTTTTGACGTGGAATAAACATTAGATTGTCATAATAATCGATCATGTAAAAATCTTTGGAATTGTTTGCTTCATGTATTGGAATCATGTCAAACAGAGGCGCAACTGACGGTTGGCCAGGCTGGTACATAATGAAAATATTGCTTCCTTTGCCACGTATCGTGAGTGGATAAGTGATGCCATTATGCCTTGCTTCAAACGTCATGGCAGGAGCTTCGGCCATAACGAAGACCACGAAGAAGGGGATTAAGAGATGAAGTTTCATGTTGGTGTGATGTTCATAAGAGGGAAACGGCCGATTAAATATGCCACGAGGTCATCCGAATGCATTGTACATGAGAGCGTTCCATTCAATGGCATGCACGTAATAATATGCAATTGTAATAATATGCAATTGTAATAATATGCAATTGTAATAATATGCAATCGTAATAATATGCAATCGTAATAATATGCAATCGTAATAATATGCAATCAATATTATGATAACAATCTCCTTACCATCGTGAAGACATTGTCGGATTAAAGCCACGACGGAAGCATGACCAGATGCATGGACTCCTGCACACCCAGATCAACAGGAGTCCTGGGAAATGTTCGCCTCTAAAAATTGCTGTTGATTGAGGGTCACACCAGCATTGAACCCTAATTGCTGAGTTGAACCTTTGTCAAATTATCTACCCTGATCAATTGTGAATGGTATCAATTTCAGGATGCATAATAATCAACATTTGCCTTTGACACTATTTCTTGGTAAGACTTTGGAAAACAGGTTGTCGTGTGGAACAATTTCTGGATCAGCCAAGACGCTAAAGTTATCATAAAAGCAATCAAAGATGTTAAGGGGCAGATTGCAAGTTGCAGTTGAGTGATTTGAGTGATTTGAGTGATTTGAGTGATTTGAGTGATTTGAATGATTTGAGTGATTTGAGTGATTTGAATGATTTGAGTGATTTTGAGTGATTTTGAGTGATTTTGAGTGATTTGAGTGATTTGAGTGATTTGAATGATTTGAGTGATTTGAGTGATTTTGAGTGATTTTGAGTGATTTTCGACTGATTTTTGAGTGATTTTCAACTGATTTTCGACTGATGCTTTTATGTTTGTTCAATAATGGACTGTTGAGTGTGAATAGTCTGTTCTGATATGAACACTCCTAGGTTCTTGAAACAGCCCTTAGTAATAAACTTACCCAACAGACAAAGTGGGGGATCACAGTTCTATGGGCAACATTTATCCTGGCAGGAATGAATCTGGTTTCATGTGACTGGATCTTTGTAGATACAATGAGGTTGGTGACTGATAAACTCTGACCTGGGAAACGCCAACTGCAGAACATGATAATCGCCTAGAACAATGGTCAGATCAAGCAAGAAACAAGGCAATACTCGCAGTAGTAGATCATATGATCCCTGGTAATGGAAATGTCGTTTGGTCAGTTCGCTGCGTTCTCCTGGAGATCACTCTCTTAAATATATCAGAAATCCAAGCTGCTAAAAGGTGATGCACGTTAGATACAGTACGGTAACCATAACAAGAGCATGGCAACCAGATGCAGTATTGCACAGATACGGACGAGCCTTACGTGTTTCAGAGATGCATATAGAAGATGAAACAGGACTAGTTGCAGGTCGAGGAGGTGCATTTTGAATGCATAGTCATTACGAACCCCCACCTGAAATGTAGAAATTGTATATATATGAGGGTTTCCCCTCCAGTTTTGGGGGAACAATTGAGGATTGAGAGTTGGGAATTCCTACAAAATTAGGACATTTTTTACAGCATTCATTTGTCTATATCTAGAGAGAAATGAGATTGATGTGGAGAGTGATCTGGGGATCTGAAAGAATAACATCCCAAATTTACCATGGGAAAAACTCACAAATGATCTATTGAGTGAGTATTCTCTTAATTCCGTTGATTTAGAGTGAACTTTCAGATACGTTGATTTAGAGTGATCTTCTTTCAGATTCAGCCTTTTCAGATTCTAATCTTTCAGATTCTGACTTCCACTCCAAAAAATCTCAACTCAAAGACTTCATTCCAACACCTTCTAATTATACATTCTTGATCATATCACCTTGGTTCTACGGCTGCCATACTGGTGCTCTCAGGAAGTTGACTTTGAACAGTTGTGGTGAAATTCCTCGTCTAGTTCTCAGGTTCGTGTCCAGCGCAATCTTCACGAAGAGATCCACTCTTTCACACACCATCATTTCTTCGCAATACGCACGTACCATCAAATAGCGATTCTGAGGCAAATGTGGTCTGTGGCAGAGGTGCGGATCTATATTCAACACTTGATTATCCCGGCTCACTTGCAATTCAAAAGCTGGTACATTTTTCATAAAAATTAAAAAGGTTTTGAAAACCGTCAAGAATTTTTCTTCATCGTTGTTAGCTTTATGTCTTGGCGAAACCATATCGAACTTAGGAGTAGATTCTTTAGAATCTGGTTTGACCATAATAAAAGATACTCCCGCCGTTGTACTTGTAGTAAGTGCTATAGGAGTGCCATTGAGCCTTGCTTCGAATGTCATGGCTGGATGTTGGATGACAGCGGAGACCAACGAGGGGATGATCAAGAGATGAAGTTTCATGGTGTATGATGTTCATAAGAGAAACATGGCTTGTTAAATATGCCAGTAGGTCCTTGGAATGCATTGTGCATGTTTCAATTGTATATCGTTTGAATTGTCATACTCATAATACCTTACCATTTTGAAACGATGTTGGGATAATCCAAAATAAAGACATGACCAAAGGCATGACCTCCTGCACACCTGGGTCAACACGAGCTTCAGGAAAATTTGGCGCTTAAACTTGCTGATAAATAAGGAGGCATCAGCAATTAGGTCTTCTTTGTCAAGTAATCTCTAGAATGATCAAATGTGAATGTCTTTAATCTTCAGGATGCATAGAATGAACACTCACCTTGACCCACTTAGTAAGATCTCACCTTGACCCACTTAGTAAGATCTCAACAGGACCCACTTGGTAAGATCTCACCTTGACCCACTTAGTAAGATCTCAACAGGACACGCTCGTATATTGACATTTTCAAACCCAAGTAAGATGCATGATACACAAGTCAACACTATAGTCTTTGCAATATTCCAGTATGTCGAATGTTGTCTGTTGTGTTCTGTTATGACATTGGTTCTTATTCTGAAATAAACTTCAAGGTTAGTATGCAAACATGAATTCATAGACGGCGTTCTCTTGACACCAAAAATAAAGCTTGTGACTCGGACCCACAAAATGGCTGTATCCTTTTAGTAGCATATACCAGAAGGTTTGTAACTGACACTACCTTGTTTCAATCTCACGCCAATCATATCCAGAACATCAGCCATCTCAAGCTAGAAAAGGTCATACTGTATAGAGTATAGGATCCTTTAATATTATTAAGCCAGTGCGTTGGGGGGATCACGCTGTTAAATATAAAAGAAGGGCCAAGCTGCATATATCCGGGATGCGCGTTCTATGCAGGACGACAGCCCGATACAGCCTTGCATAGATTTGGAGGAGTCTTGCATAGATTTGGAGGAGCCTTGCATAGATTTGGAGGAGTCTTGCATAGATTTTGAGGAGTCTTGCATAGATTTTGAGGAGTCTTCTATAGATTTGAAGGAGCCTTGCATAGATTTGAAGGAGCCTTCTATAGATTTGAAGGAGCCTTCCATAGATTTGAAGGAGCCTTCCATAGATGTGTAGGAGCCTTGCATGTTTCAGGGATGCAGATAGCAGCTCAAACAGACTATTTGCAGGCCGAGGAGGTACTGTATGCATGCACAACCATTTACGACACTATCCTGAGAGGAGATTATCTATATAAAGGGTTTCCGCTCTAGTTAAAATTGCCAACACATAATTCGAGAAATCTAGAATCAAATTGAGTGCAAGACAAATACTAAATTTCCAAATGGACAAAAACCAATATCACCATTTTGCTCTGAAAGATGGAAACCTGTTAGGTTAAAGACAATGGTTAAGCTCAGATGGAGATTGTCTAATTCCGAATCGCCGGATGCAGTCTACAATCATTCAAATTACATTAATCTTTTTAGCATACTCCTAATGTCAGCAATTGTCTGAAAATTCATCGGAAAATTGTGCTCTACACACATCCTACCAAGTCTAATATGAAATAAATTCAGAACCAAAACATTCCTTGGTAGTGAGCCTTGCCAGAGATTTACATCAATTCAAATAACCCAAAATGACTTGCAGAAATTTAAATCAATTCAAATAATCCAAAGTGAATTGCAGAGATTTACATCAATTCAAATAACCCAAAGTGACTTGCAGAAATTTACATCAATTCAAATAACCCAAAGTGACTTGCAGAAATTTACATCAATTCAAATATCCCAAAGTGACTTGCAGAAATTTACATCAATTCAAATATCCCAAAGTGACTTGCAGAGATTCCATATCCTCATCAGATTGTGTCAATTGAAAACATTCACACAGAATCGGGTGAAATGGCTTTCAAGGCAAACATACTTATGCCATCAGGAAACCTCCATATCTCACACTCCCTGGAATTGGGCGACATTTTCCTTGCTTCATTTTCCAAAGGCTTCACAAAGAGCTCCACCTTTTCGCATTCCATTTTGGGGTCCAAATCCTTAGATGCCATGACATAGTCGTATTGGGGATCAGTTTTCTTATGGCAGAGGTGAAGGTCAATCTCAGGGTTTATCACCTTTCCGTCCTTGTTCAAGTATACTTTAAGTGGAGGGATACCTTCTGCAAAACAGAATATGTTTCTATAATTGTTCAAGTAACGATGAAAGTGTGGTTCCAGTTCCTCTTTCCAAAAAATCAATTGGAATTGAAGGCTGATGCCATCGCTTATCCGATCTTGAACAATGTGAGTTCTCAATGAATGATCGTATCCAGTGAGTGGTATGGTCTTCCCATTCACCCTTCCTTCGAAGGTCATGAGGGGGGGCTTGACAGGGGTAGAGGCAAGGACGGGGAGGATTGAGAAAGAAAGTTTCATTTTGATATAGTGTTCATGAGAGGACCACAGTCTATTAAATAAGCAGAAGATCAGAATACTTTGTCCATTTGGAAAGTCATTCACATTTCCATGATGTGACGATGCAGAATATCATACCATCTCCAGATGGTGACAATGAAGCTGAAATGGACAACATGACCGGATGCATGATTTCCTGCACATGTGGATCAAGTCTTGGGACAGCTTAAAAGTGTGTGACTAAGGATTTAAAGTGGGGTATGTATGGAGAATTGAAGGTTTGAAGTTGATTTCTGAATTGTGACTGATTTTGATGATGTATCTTCAGGATGTATAATATCAACTCTATCACTGGTGAAACTGGAAAAGATTGAATTGACTTGAAACAAGAGATAGATACACTATAAATGATGAAATAGCATAAATGTAATTGATTAGTTGTAGATTGATACAGACTAGTATTAAGTTGCCATCCGTACACCACACCCGTACATCCCGTGATTTAACAGTAACCTTTAGACACTTAAATGATACCGTTGATACCTAATTACATAAAATTTGGTTAGAATACGAATTAAGAAAGATGGTCTAGAATTTTCATTAGGAAAGATTCAACCTGTTTCTAGTTGAAGAAGGATTACACTGCACTTTAATATAAGATTAAGTTCATCCTGTAGATAAGCTCCTCTTACTACACACTATTGTCCATTGACAGTGCACAAGGTGATTTCTGTGTATGTGTACAACCCAGACAGTTACATGCTTCAGTAATCAGTGTAGAGAAAAATTTGTCAGAATTTTATATATTCCTAGAGTACATTGTGATAGAAGACGGTGTGATAGATACCGTTGATTTAAATGGGATTACTTCATTTGATTGAAGCGCGCATATTACAATGTTTCAAAATTATTACAGTTTTTCAAAATTATTCAACCAATGCGACAAATTATTCAAACCAATATTTCAAAATGATTCGTACCAAGTACAAGTTTATACAGCATAACATGGATACTTTAGTTTTGTCTGTTTCGACCGTTTAGTTGAAGACTCCAGTTAGTATAAAAGAGCAATCGTCCAAATATAAAATATCTGATTACTGATTCTATTAAAAGTTGGTGTGAAACATTATGCCATTTGGTATGAATAATTCTTACTCGTATGAAAAGTTTGAAATATTGGTATGAATAATTTCGTCGCGCTGGTCTGAATAATTTTGAAAAACAATGTACAGTGTTTCTCAAAAATATTACAGTTTTTCAAAAATATTCAACCAGTGCGACAAATTATTCAAACTAATATTTCAAAATGTTCGTACTAGTGCGCAAAATCTTTCAAACCAAATGGCATAATGCTTCACACAAACTTTTAATAGAATTCAGTAATCAGAAATTTTTATCTGGAGAATTGCTTTTATACACTATTCTGGGAATGTATCAATGGGCAAACGGAAATAACTTAAGTTTCCATGGAATGCTGTATAGTAGAACTTGTATTGGTTATATGAAATATTGGTTTGAATAATTTGTCGCACTGGTTGAATAATTTTGAAACCAACGCGACAAATTATTCAATCCAAATTCAAGTTTTATACACAGCATGTCCTGGAAAGAAGTTCCCTTTTGGTTCTTTTTACTGCTGATTAGAAGACTCTTAAATATATATATGAGGCAATTTTCACATTCAAATTTTCAGTAAATTGAAGTATAATAAAAGTTATTATGCCATTTGGTTTGAAAGATTGTGCGAAGTGGTCGAAAATTTTGCAGTGTTTTTCAAATTATTGAACCAACGCGACAAAATTATTCCTTAAAAAATATTCAACCTAGTGCGACAAAATTTTCAAACCAATTTTCAAAAATATTCAAACAAATTATTCAAACAAAATCGCATAAGGTTTCACCAACTTTTAATGTATTCAGTAATCAAAAATTTTATATCTCGACTATTGCATACATACCATTCTTGGAGTCTTTCAACAACGGTAGAAATGGGCAAAACTTAACTAATTTTCATATTATGCTGTATATTAAAACTTGTATTTAGGTATAATTTTGTTGCACTGGTTGATAATTTTGTTGCACTGGTTGATTATTTTGTCGCACTGGTTGATTATTTTGTTGCACTGGTTGAATAATTTAAAACATACTGTACTATTCCACACCAATTTTCATTACAATTCAATATTCTAAAATCTTAATCTAGAGCATTTTCTCATACTTCTTCATTTGGGTGTCTTCCAATCAATGGTCAAACGGACAATTCTAGCATATTTCTTGTTATCCTCTAATCAACTTGTGAGGTTTAAAAATTCTGAATTAGTTTCCATCGTTTTGCGCGCTGGTTTAAATAATTTTGAAAACACTGTACTACGCATTTACCAGTGGTGGGTCCCTATAAGTACATACCCCTATCAATTACATCTAGACTAGGCAGTTAAAACTCTGCAGTATTTCGTCTCGTACTAACCAATTTCAAATAAAGGTATGTTACTAGAATATATACTCCGTTATATCGTGTATTTGCTTCACTCCGGAGATGTAACACCAAGTCTAATTACAGTATTTTTCAAAATATTCAACCAGTGCGAGAAATTATTCAACCAGTGCAAGAAATTATTCAACCAGTGCAAGAAATTATTCAACCAGTGCGAGAAATTTATTCCACTGCTACAAAAATACATCCAAATACAAGTTCTAATATGCAGCATAACATGGAAACTACTTTAATTTTGTCCGTTTTTCAATTGATTGGAAGACCCTAAGTATAGTATATATAATCTATCCTCCAAATATAAATTATCTCATTACTGAAGTGTATTAAAATTGGTGCAACATTTTCCATTTGATTTGAATAATTTGTCGCACTGGTTGAATAATTATGAAATGGTATGAATAATTTTGAACAACTGTATTGGTGGGAAAACAATTCAAACCAAGAAACAGTATGATTCAAACTGCAAAGTTCGAACCCTAACAAATTGTTATATATAGGATACCAAGGAAAGCCAAACAGTCTGTTTCATCTCTGATTAGACCCAAATGTGGATGAGGTATCGTCCAGATTAATTGAATTAATTACAGTGTTTTTCAAGATTATTCAAACCAGTGCGACAAATTATTCATACCAATATATATTATTCCAACCAGTGCGACAAATTATTCAAACCAAATGGAAAATATTTCACACCAACTTTTAATAGAATTCAGTAATCAGAATATTTTTTTGAACGATTGCTTATATACACTATTTGGATTCAAGGATCGAAACGGACAAAACTAAAATAGATTCCTGTAAATTAAAATTTGTATTTGGCTGAATAATTTTGAAAGATTGGTTGAAATTTTGAAAGATTGGTTGAAATTTTGAAATATTGGTTGAAATTTTGAAATATTGGTTGAAATTTTAAAAGATTGGTTGAAATTTTAAAAGATTGGTTGAAATTTTAAAAGATTGGTTGAAATTTTGAAAGATTGGTTGAATATTTTTCGCACTGATAAATATTTTTCGCACGGATATAAATATTTTTGAAATACACTAAATGGATTTGGTAAGATTGCGCGAAGAAATACGAAACTTTTAAATTATCCTTTCTGTTTTGTTCAAACATTTCGCGCTGGTTGAATACCTTGTCATCTATCTATCACATCTTATACTATTTACTCATCTATATCTTTCTATCACATCTTATACTATTTAATCATCTAGTCAAGCTCACAGTCCAATTCTTCCCTATTACTACTTCAACTCATTTTGGTCCATACTCCAATCTGCCCTGGTCACCAAAAACCCCATTCTACAAAAGCCAAAACTCAACCACCTTCTATTATATGTACATGGTTAGTTGAAGTCACGTGACTGCAAGTTCCGGGTCATGGCGGGCAACGCTATGCGGATGCCGTCCAACAGCTTGGTCATCTTGATCTGGCAGCCCAAGCGTGAGGTCTCCGTGAGCCCAAACGCCAAGTCCAACATGTCGTTTTCATCGTCGCCGGGCTCTTCGATCTCATCGTAGAACTCGGGATCAATGATCACGTGACACGTCAGACAAGCGCACGACCCTCCACATGCGCCCTCCATATCCAAGTTATATGATTGGGCAATGTCCAAGATGTTGTCACCCTCGGCCACCTCGAAGGTCTGCTGCAGCCCGTCCTTAGAGATGAATGTCACGTGAAGCTCTTCTCCCTCTTTGGGTTTATGGATGTGGTTGTGCAGGACCACTGAGCTGGTGGAGAAGTTGCGGGTGCTCAGCACCGACGCCGGCCAGATGCACGGGTTTTCGGTGATGGCATTTTTCCATCTGCCGATTTCGGGCCTCGTGGATCCGAATCTGGTCGTGTGGGCTCCAAATCTGGTCGTGTAAGATCCAATTCTGGCCCTATTAGATCCGAGTCCGGTCCTATTGGATCCGATTCCTGCCGTTTGGCATCGGATATGGCATCCGGTGTAGAGACTCCTATGGGTTTGAACACAGGATCCAAGGGGAGAGCTCCACCAAGGAGCGGCATCTAAAGCATTCACGTGACCTCTTCCAATACGCCATATCAAGGGCCCAAGTGTGGCGGTTGCAGTTCTATGCATTAGCGGTAGATAGATGGAGATGACTTTTCAGCTAATGAATGCGCATGCTTATCTAGGAATTGGTTCGCGCACGCTCACAATATCAGTGAGTTCTATATTAATAAGGACGAGAGGGTCAGAGGTTGAGGTCAAAAATCTAGGTGTAGTGATGTATTGCGTGTATATAGCTGGTATTGGAGTGAGTGCTGATGCGAGATCCAATACCATGCGATGATCCAATACTAATCTGGTCCAATATGAATCTGCCAATACTAATCTGGTCCAATACTAATCTGGTCCAATATGAATCTGGTCCCATACTAATCTGGTCCAAAACGAATCTGCCAAAACGAATCTGCCAATACAAATCTGCTAATACAAATCTGCCAATACAAATCTGCCAATACAAATCTGCCAATACGAATCTGCCAATACGAATCTGGTATTCATTGTCATGAGTCTAGGCAATTCTGTAAACTGAGATCGTAATCTGAACATCGACAATTCTCTTCTTAGAACTGTACAGGCTTTCCCCAAACAGTGACTGTATATGGAAGTGAGGTATCCATTCAGTCAGGAAAAAGATCACTTAAATAATCCTTCAAATTAATCATCCTTTTCCTTAATGTTGTAGAAAATCCCACAATTGTACAACTTGTACATGAAATGAAGAGAGCTGAATCTTGATGGTTCATCAGAATTGATCAAGTCATTAAGACTTTTCGCAGTTCATAAATCTCCGCAGTTCATAATTCTCCGCAGTTCATAATTCTCCGCAGTTCATAATTCTCCGCAGTTCATAATTCTCGAATTCTCACCCGCACTCTATTCTCTTTAGATTCAATCCGCACTTCTTTCTCTTTCAAAAATTCCTATCCCAGCCAAAACCTCACCAGAACTTACTGGCCAAAACCAAAAATATAAGCAATATCAAAACACCTATGATTGCATAGCTGATGAACTTGTTGGCAGTGATTCGCCTTGACATCGACTTTAATGTCTGAATTGACTTATCCACGTAATTATCTGCAGCCAGTAAGGTATTGCGCAGGTTCAAGATTTGCTCTCGCTGCGCCCGCAAATCATTCAAAATATTGCCCCCAATGTTCTCAGTTTCAGTAGCAATGCGCTGCGATTCGCGGAGCCGGTCGGAACTGCGCTCCAAAGATGCATTATTTTGGAGGAGTTTTTTGCGTTGCTGATCGTACACGCCGTCATGGTCATCCACGTCGTCCCTATACCGAGAACTACCGCCAAAAAGCTGGTCCCGATTTTCTTGCTCCATGAGCTCGGCCACTTGCCGCTTGCTTTGCTCCACGTCGCCTCGGTATTGGCGGATCTTGGCATTGAACGACGACCGGCTATTGGCGGGCATGTTCTGCACTTCAATGTTCATTTGGTCAATAATCTCCAGAGCCTCGTCAAGGGCAGCCTGGATGGCCCGAACACCGGTCTTCGGGTCTACATCCGCCTGGAGCTTTGCCTGAGCCTCTTGAATCGCAAGCTGGAAGTCTGTTTCGTACGTGCTAAAGAGTTCGCTCATGCCGGCCAGCCCCTGAGCCTGCGTGCCACGAGTAGCTTGAGGCGTGGTCACGTGATCACCCATTATACAGTATTTTCAAAATAATCAGTGCGACGAAACAAACCAATTTCAAAATGTTTCGTACCGTCATCAACCCTATGGCATTATATTTCACACCAACTTTAATAGAATCAGTAATCATATCTAGAAGAGTTTCATATATTCAATTAACGGTCGAAACGGCAAAGCTAAAGTAGTTTCGAGTTATCCTGTGATAAAAATTTGTATTTGGTTTGAATAATTTTGAAATAAAATTTAAAACAATGTACAGTTATTTCAAAATTATTCATACCATATTACAAAAATATTCATACCAATATTACAAAAATATTCATACCAATATTACAAAAATATTCATACCAATATTACAAAATTATTCATACCAAGTACAAGTTTTATTATACAGCATAACATGG